>JAHBCN010002976.1:82097-114298 GCA_019359885.1 Listronotus oregonensis
TGTTGTACTCGAAGTACCGTCAACAAATGACAACTTATACTTTAAATCTAAATGATTATAGCAAAAGATATATTTTTTCCAATTTTAGATAATTATAGCAGCAGAAAATGGTAACAAGGAAATACTTGGAGCCTTATTGGACAAATATAACCAAATAACAAAAATACCCAACGAATTATTGCCTACGATACTACAGTATATAGACAGGGAGTACCATGATAATATTGGATGTTATAGGACCTTCATAAACAAATTAAAGGAGGCAGATCCAGACGAAGTTTCTTTTAAATTAAACGAAGGTGATAAGGTTGGAAATACGGCATTGCATTACGCCGTCGTGTAAGTAATAAAAACGTTTTTATAGTTTATTTTGATTTCTGGGAATATCTTTTAATAAAAACGTTTTTATTTTTTCTTGGTAAATAAGCAGATACACTATTTAAATTTGAATATGTAATTTTTAGTGTAACTCAATTTTTGCAGGGCAAGTTCTACACACGAAAGACAAACATTCTGTGTAAAGCATAAACTTAATTCTAGAGATGGGTTTTTGGTAATATTTCAAAATGTTTACTTTAAATAAATAAACAACAATTGTAACAAAGTTACAATGGCATAAGGTGCCTCAAAAACTGAGCACGTACAAATATAGAAGGTCTGTTTGTTATCCAGAAATAGAGTTTTTGTCAGTAAACCGTTTGTTATCATCGTCATGTCAGTGTAATTTAAGACCAGGTGTTTGGTATGAATTCTGGTATAAACTAGTTTTCACTTAGATATTCTTACTTTAGAAGTAGTGAAGTTAAATGCATTTTTACAACAAGGCTTAAAGTTGTTTATTTATAAACATAACCATAAAGCCATTTTTAATTTCTAAAATAACTCTAAAACGCGTTAGGTATAAAAATCAGACCTGGGGTAAATTTTTGCGGGTCAGCTGAGCATTCTGTAAATCAAATATAAATATGTTTTGTATACTATGCATATATATATATATATATATATATATATATATATATATATATATATATATATATATATATATATATATATATATATATATATATATATATATATATATATATATATATATACATATATATACAGGGTGCCACAGATTCGTGTCGATGCATCAGGGATCTGGAAACCGTAAGAGATATTACGAAAGTCGTTAACATTATGGCAAAATTTGTGTATTTGCGTAACTAACCATGTCCACTTTGAGTAAGACATTGCAAAATTCCTAGTACTTCCGGAGATATCTTAGATTTCTACGAAAAAATCAATTAATGAAATTTGCCGATTTCGTTTTTTTTTTTTCTGACGTTATTTAAAAGAGATATGGAAAAACAAAAGGATTACTTTCTCATGGCCACTTTTTAATATTTCTACAAAACAATTGAACCCGTTAGGAATTTAAATTTTATTTTAAAATGTGAGATTTTCGTACGACGTTTCATATTCATTAAACCATCAACTTTATTTTTTAAATACGGACCTGGGATTTTTATTTAATTTATTTGAACCCCCTCATTATCCCAATTACAAAAATGTATAATACTTTTTTTCTAATATTTATCAACAAATATGGAACGCCCCTATAAGAAATGATGTGCGTTCCTTGTCTATCTCATTGTCTCTTATGGGTGGCAATATGTTTATTTAACAGAAAAATATTAAGTGTTATACATCATTGTAATTGGGATTATTTGTTATTTACTTTAAATCGAAAAAATGCAATAAACAATTATGTCGTATTTAAAAAAATAAAGTTGATGATGGTTTAACGAAAACGGAAACGTCGAACCGGTTTAATACCTTGTTTATCTCTCAACCGGAGCTGGTTATAATTAAGTTCAGAGTAAATTAAAAAGTGTAAAAAATGACCCTATTATGAAAGTTAATTACAAATTACCAATAATTTTTTTGGGAAAAAATGTTTTTTTAACTTACTTACTATCTCTTTAAATAACGTCAGAAAAAATATTAAAACGAAATCGCCAAATTTCAGGATTTTTGTCGGATATCTCCGGAAATACCGATATTTTTAATTTTGCTGTGTCCCAGATTAAGCCCTGTGTAATTTTACAACTTTCTAAACGGCATATTGTTAGGCACCTAAATGCGCAACTTTGCCGCCGGTAATAATAATGGCCAGTATAAGCCGACAATAAACTTGAAAACCTTATTCTGTATCATCTTTACGGTTTTAAACGATTTAAAGACCCTAATGGTCGGATATATATATTATATGGCCGTATATATGATATATATATATATATATATATATATATATATATATATATATATATATATATATATATATATATATATATATATATATATATATATATATATATATATATATATATATATATATATATATATATATATATATATATATATATATATGGTGATATAAATGTAAGTAGAGGCGAATAATAGGGCCCCAATTAATTTTTTAACGTCCTGTATCGAAAACCAACAATACTTTTTTTTTGAAAATTTTCTCTTTGTTTCCGAACCGATATTTACACTATAAAGTTTTGCTAAAGAAAAAAATTAAATCACATTGTGGGTGTCGCTAATCTTAGTTGGCGCTTTTAAACTATTACGTCATATGAAATTAAGTTTGTCCATTGTCAAAAGTTAGACACTTGTCAATCTGTTGTTGGAAAAATCACAATATTCATAAACAATATCACCGTATACCTTGTTAGCGAACTCACATTATTTTGTGATTTTTCCAATAACAGATTGACAAGTGTCTAACTTTTGACAAAGGTCAAACTTGATTTTTTATTACATAATAGTTTGAAAGAGCCAACTAAGACACCCAATATGTGACTTAATTTTTTTTTTTAGCAAAACATTATAGTTAAATATCTTGGAAACGAAGGAAAATTTGCAAAAAAAAGTATTCTTGGTTTTCGATTCAGAAATAAAAAATTAATTCGGGTTTTTATTTTTCGCCTCTACCCACCAATCACCCTGTATATATATATATATATATATATATATATATATATATATATATATATATATATATATATATATATATATATATATATATATATATATATATATATATATATATATATATACAGTGCTTTCATTTCAAAAAACGAACCACCCTTAAATATCTTTAAAAAAAAAAACACTCACCAAAAAAACAAAGAAACACGTCGATTTAGATTCACAGGAGAAGTTTAATTTCGTATTTGATAAAATTTTATCAGTCACTCCTAACCTCACTAGTTAACAGCTCACATTGATATGTCAAATGGCAACCCCATAGTGTAACACATCATTGTAAGCGGCATGAAATTTGCTATCCAACAGTACTAAGAAACTTTAAATCGATGGACGTAGAAGCGACTTAGAAGTAAAAATGTGTGTTAATTAGTTTATCGTGTTCAAATAATTTATTTTATCAAATGCTCAAAATGTATTGCGCCGTTATTGGCGAGACAAACTTGTTTTGAAATTCCCTCGCAGACTATTTTAGTGTGCATTCATTCCAATTATTATTTTTTGTGTTACCTGCTACAGCAAAACACTGCAATAGCACAAGTTTTTAAGACGTTTAGGAACCAGTTAAATATTACTATAATAGGATTGTCATTTTGACATACGTTAGTTTAAAATTAAGAATCTTGATTTTAAAATGGTGTATACTCTAGCAGAGAGAATAGAAATAATTTTCCTATATGGGGCTGAAGATCGATGCGCGCGTAGAAGAGTATTCAATGAGAGGCATCAAAATAAAAACGTGGGGCATAAATATGTAATGGAATTGGTGCGTAAGTTTGAAGAAAAAGTGCTGGATCTGTATGCAACAAGAAAAGTACTAATGAAAGGGTTTTAGACGAAGCACGCCAGGTTGAAAATGTACAGAACTAGGACAGTTCGCAATAGATCCGACGTTGTCTATTCCAAAAAAGTTTCTAAGCTGACTAATATTTTGCGTATTTTTTTAGGTTACGTGCACAAAATTTTGAAAAAGAATAAGTTTTTTCCATACAAAAATAAAAAATTCTTCATGAACTCAACGAAGACGATTATGATGGAATAGAATTTGCGAATCAATGTGCCAGCGAATTGACGAAGACCCTCATTTGATCAAACATATCGTGCTTTTCTGACGAATCAACTTTCTTTGTCTTAAATGGAATTCTTAATAGACATAACTGCAGATATTGGGATAATGAAAATCCGCACATATTTCAGGAAGGACATACTCAATTTCCAGAAAAGATCAACGTTTGGGCAGGTATTTATGGAAACGAAATTACCGGGCCATTCTTTCTGGAAGAAAATTTAAACACTGGGCAACTGTATCTGAACCTTTTGGAAAAAAAATGTATAGTATAATATTTATCAACAAATATCGTCCAATCTTTGGAAAATCAGGTGGATGAAAATGGTGCTATGGAACTCAGTGAAAATAATTTGCATTTCCAGCAAGATGGAGCCCCTCCCCACTATGCTTTAGCAGTTCGAGAGTGGCTCAATGAACAGTTTCCAGGCACATGGATAGGCAGACGAGGTGCCATCGAATGGCCAGCACGGTCCCCAGACTTAACTCCTCTAGACTTTTTTCTCTGGGGTTATTTAAAAAGTAAAGTATACAAAACGCCACCTGCAAATATTCAAGAACTTAAATGTAGAATTACACTAGAATGCAGAGGTATTACCAGACAAACTTTCGCCAACGTTCGCGAAGAATTTCAAAACAGACTTTATTATTGTCTCGCCAATAACGGCGCACATTTTGAGCATTTGATAAAATAAATTATTTGAACACGATAAACCCAATAACTTAACACACATTTTTACTTCTAAGTCGCTTCTACGTCCATCGATTTAAAGTTTCTTAGTACTGTTGGATAGCAAATTTCATGCCGCTTACAATGATGTGTCACACTATGGGGGGTTGCCATTTGACATATCAAAGTGAGGTTAACTGGAGGTTAGGAGGTGACCGATAAAATTTTATCAAATACGAAATTAAACTTCCCCCTGTATATCTAAATCGACGTGTTTCTTTGTTTTTTTTTATAATTTTATAAGTGAGTGTTTTTTTTAAAGATATTTACGGTGGTTCGTTTTTGAAATGAAAGCACTGTATATATAAGGTTGAGGTACTAGGACAGATATATATATTATATATATATATATATATATATATATATATATATATATATATATATATATATATATCTATATATATATATATATATATATATATATATATATATATATATATATATATATATATATATATATATATATATATATATATATATATATATATATATATATATATATATATATTTATAGCAGTTTTGATCTCGACTTTACAATCTCGAGTCGGGATTGCATTCCCTAGTGAGACCACCTGCAAAGACAACTTCATGCCCGTCATAATCAACCCAGACTCTTATAGAGCCTGCAGATCCTGTAATAGTAGAATGACATGCTATGGATAAAAATTGTATTAGATCGCTAATTTTGAGTATGTCAAGGACGGTGCAGGCATTTCTTACAGCAAGGGATAGACCTACGGTACTGATTTTGAAACTGGGGTGGCTGAAATTGCGATTGGTTTGTTTTTGTTTTATTTTTATAATTTAAGATTTAGTAATTTTTTGTACTATTTCTACAAAACTTTTGCGTTTTGTTTTTTTACATATTATAACATCGCCTGAGAGTACTTAGTATGCAAAATAAATGATAAATTGTTATTTGTATTTTGATTTTCTAAAAGAAATGTTAGTCTTTATTTAATTTAAAGACAAATACTAATTTTTAAATTTTAAGATTCGTTGCGATACCGCTTATTACCGGTGGTATTTTGCGCAAGCTTAATTTTCTGTATTTTAATATTGGATCTCTTACCGATGGATGTCTCTACTCCAGTAAATTGTAGCACGCGTATCCTGTGGGTAACCCCACCTCTGTATCTATCTCGTTTGCTCTTATATCGTAATAGCCAAGATGTAGCTTTAAATGTTTACAGAATGTAAAAGGTCAATGATAAGATAAATGCACTTATTTAAAAATCGCTAGTGTGCGCTTCCCACGCATACCTTATGTTTATTGTATTTATTACATATAGTAATTTTTAAAAAAATAATAAAAAAATTAAACCGTCAGATTAAGGAAATTCCTCCACATAATTGTCAGATTACGGGTCAGCACGACAAGAACATCAAGCTACAGCGTCTGTACATTAATCTGACGCGCTCGAGTATTGCAGTCACGATTTTTTTTTGCATTTTCAAAAATCGGCCATGACTTTTGGTCTCGTCCAAATCGACAGTCTTCTTTAAGATTCTCTTAATTCTCATATGAATACATGTCGCGTTCGAATATTTTTTTTTTAAATTTTCTGCCCCTTCGTACGGCCACCCCCACCATGCAAACCGGCAAATTAATATTTCTCCGTTATCAGAAACAAGAGGGGCTTATACACTATTAATATCTGACGCGCCCAATTATGTCTTTGTGGATGTTTTTTTTTTTCCTTTTTGAAAACCTGTACACGCTTCCCCACCAGTGAGAGGGCATACATCACATAAACTTTTTTCTTTTTAGCATCTAATCTACACAATCCAATTGGTCCCCAGGACGCTTGAGTATATCCCTACTTAGCCTATTAGGCTCCCCTACTATTAAATGCATATGCATACCTTATGAGCGATTAAAATAAATTTAAATTTGTAGGTATGCCGAACCAGACATCATTGAAGAACTACTTAATCTTGGGGCTTCCCTTGGAGCAAAAAACAAGCGTGGAATAATGCCAGTCAAAAATATAGAATACGAAACATTGGCAAATCATCTTGATAATTGTGTTATGTTTGATTTAAAACGAAGACAAATAGACAGGGAAAATTTTAAGGTTAAATTTAATTATCGATCTCTTATACCACCATGTATGCAAGTAGAGAATAACGTTATAAGTTATAATGCCGATCTTGAGGCTCCTAAGGATGCAGAAATAACATCAAAAATGGAGAAAAATTTGGTAATTGAGACCGAGGTAAATACCAATATCATTTTCGAAACGAGGAATACATAACGACTGGCTTAAGAGAAAGTCAGTCATGTCTTTTTTTTCCTGCAGTTTTAAATATTTCTTTTTCTTTTATTTTTAGGTTATATTTTTTATGAGTAAAACATCAGAATTCAAGAACTTATTAATGCATCCAGTCATAGCCAGCTTTCTTTACATCAAGTGGCTACAAGTACAATGGCTTTTTTGGCTCAACTTGGGATTTTATGTATTATTTGCCTTTTCCCTTCTATGGTATATTTTTTTTCATTATGCCTTCTCTGACACAAAAGATGGCTTTCATAACATAATGGTTCAGATTGCATATACAATCTTTATTATTGGATGGTTCATATTGACGCTTAGAGAACTGTTTCAGATCATTGTGACTCCAACGAAATACATTAATAATTTTGAGAATTATATTGAAATATCACTAATAATACTTACTGGAATGATAGCGTTTGCAAGCTTTCCAATGTCCGAGACAAGAAAACTACTATCTTCTGTGACAACTCTTTTGGTAGCTTTTGAATTGGTTTTACTTATAGGCCAACATCCAAAGCTTTCAACTAATGTTGTGATGTTTAGAACAGTAACATTTAATTTTTATAAATTTCTTATTTGGTATTCACTGCCTATAATTGCTTTTGCTTTAAGTTTCAATCTTCTGTTTGCTACGCAAAACAAAAATACTTCTGAAATGCTTAAAAACGACACAAACAACGATAACGACACGAACAACGATAACTCTTTTAATAGTCCCTACCGATCGCTTTTTAAAACCATGATTATGATAACTGGAGAATTTGACTCATCCAATATTAATTTTGATACATTTCCTATAACCAGTAAATTAATTTTTGTAGCGTTTGTGTTTACTATTGCTATTATCTTGCTCAACCTTCTTAACGGCTTGGCGGTCAGTGACACACAAATAATCAAGAATGACGCTGAACTAGTTGGATACATCACTCGCGCTCAATTAGTTAGAAATATTGAAGCTCAGCTGACAGGAAACATAGTCGCTGTAGAATATGTACAAAAACTTTGGAATATTTGTTCTAAATTACCATATTCTCATACTCGCCATAGTACCCTAGGACATTATTTAGCCCAAGTTGCGTGTATTTTCCCTAAATATTTTAACTATGAACTAACATTTTACCCAAGAAAAGAAGGTTTGATCGATACCAGCTGGTGTCAAACCCAGAATAATTTATTTTCGAAGGTCTACTTAGGACGAGACATTCTCTTAAGAACAAATAATATAATTCAAGAAAAGAGGACTGAAATATTAAAGAAACAGGAGAATTATATTAAGAAAATAGAAGACGAACAAGAATTGTTAAAGAATAAAATAGATAATATTTTAAATTTTCTTCGTCGCGAAGAAAATAATTAATAATATGCTAAGTTAAAAAAATATTACCAAATAAAATTAATAAAATTATATACAATGACTTTTTTTATGAAACACCCTTATTATTTTTGCTACTTATGTTACTATATTCTTCGGTGCCTTAAAATGATGATACCCAAAGTGTGTCAAAGTCTATAGGGGTCGACTACGACCTGAAGGAGGTCTACTTCAGCAAAAAAAAATAATTGGGGTCCACATTTAGGCAATTTTGGCTTTCAGGAATGAAATATTTCACACACCATACACGTCTTAAAATACAGATCCGGTAAGCGAAGTCACCAATGAGCTGACAGCATAAATAGTGAAAGCATTTCATTTATAAACGCAATCGAGAGCTGCGGCCAACATGGTTGTGTTTATTATTGTCGATAGAATGGTATAGCCTGTCTCAAAGTATACCGTGTTAGCTCTTGCCTTCATTTATGGATTATACCTGCCGACAGCAATAAAATTGCGGATCGGTAGGTATTAAAGGACAGAACATTAGGGACGGACTTTAATAATATAAAAATTTAAAATTTATTGTTTATTTAGGTAAGTATAATCTTAAAATTACATTAAGAAATTAAATATATGCAAATTTTAATAAATGTATAACTGCATTATCTATACATAATTACATTTTTAATCTAAATATCTAAATCTAATTCTGTTTCACTATCAGAGTCATCATTGAGATTAATTACAATAGGATTTATGTTGTTTTGGATAGAAATGTACGTGTCCCCAATTTTTATAATGTGCTGTAGTGAATTTTTCCAGCTCTCAACTGGTATGTTAGTTATTACATTTTTTATCAAATTTATAACACTGGGACTTAAAGTAGGTGTAACATTTTCTACTCTGATCTTTGATTTTACTTGGTTCCACAAATGCTCTATGGGGTTAAACATACAGTGATACGGAGGAAGCCGTAAGACAGTATGCCCAGCCTGTTCAGCCAAAATATTACACACATATTGATTTTTAATTAAATATGAATTTAGAACTTCCAAAGGATGCGTTTTTTTGTAACTGAATTCAAAATAAATATCATTTTCTAACAAATATTCCTGAATTTCAGTTTTTGAACTTGATGAAGCTGGCGCTTTGTGTAGCAGACTGCTATGGTAGCTTGCGTTATCCATGACAATAACACTGTTGTTTGGAATATTTTTTAAAAGTTAATTTTGAAACCAATTTTCAAAAAGTTCTGCACTTGTATCCTCATGATAATCCAAGCTAGAATCCTTAATATTCTTTGCAAACAACAGCAAGCAGTTTGGGACAAATCCGTCTTCTGAACCAGCGTGTATTATGGTAATGCGTTTTCCTGGAGAGAAATGAGGGTAATTTGAGAATGCTTTCGTCTGACAGTTTTGACTGGAATCAACCGCCTGATCCATCGACGGACGAATTCGTTTTATTTCGGCGTGTATACTGTGTCGTGTGTAGCGAACCATGTTTTATTTGGGACTTATCAAATTATGGTAAATTATGGATCTGTTTTCTAACCTATATCTTTTGAGAAAGTTCTTGAAGGTAATTAAATCTCCACATACAAAAAAACATTCAGCGTAATCTGTGCCCTATAGGCATTATTCCGATTCCAGAGCTGTGACTACTTATCTTTTGTCTATTTTGCGGTATTTAAATTTCATTTTACAAACAACTCTATGGAGGGTGGTTTGACGGCTAATATTTATATGTACAAGAGACTCGTTTAAAGTTTTACCACCTGGAAGAGACGTCTTCGTCTAGCTTCTTTTTTCAGTTTATCCAATCGATAAGGTAATGCCAAATAACTCCGCTTTCGAAACAAACCTTAAAGACAATATATTTTCCCCCGAAAGGGTTCTTATTATGCTGTCCTGATCACTATTGAGCATCTATCATGGACTGGTGAGATAGATGAAAATCGACCAAGTTTTTTGTGTTTCTTGGTTTTTTACGGTGGTGGTCAATTCTTAACTGACTAATAATATTTTAGGCTCTCATCGGAGACAACTTATCTTCTCACTTTTCGATGATGTTTAAAACATGGAGTTTTTGTAAGTGCGACACATGCAGTTTCTTTTATGCCCCAAAGAAATATTGGCGCGAGATTCTAACCACGTGTTTAATTCAAAGACCCTCTACTGATTAAAGTTAAGGAAGCCAAAATTTAATATCATACACCTTTAAATTTTACAGCTTCTAATAATTTAGATTCAACAGTTTTGGACGTGTTTTAATTCTGAGCAGCATCACCGCGTCGAATGAAGCCGGAAAATGTTTCAACGTCCGATTTGTTTGCGTCTACTAGCGATCCTTTTATAGTTATATTCTCACATGTAAAACAACTTTTTTCGAAACGCACAGTAAAACGGTTATTGACCTACACTTAGCAATCTTAAGGTGAATATTAGCCAAAATATTTATAAAATCTGTAAACATGCTAAACGGGGAATTTTCAAAATATCATTTTAAAAAAATCCTCAAAAACGGAAAGATTTTTGTCTCCTCTAATAATAACAATCGAAATGAAATATCTGGCAGGAACCCGGCAATTTTTTAGCTTTTCGAATAATTTTCAAAACCCTTACTGTAACCTTTAAGACCTTTATAATATTTAAGGTTTTTTTATTTGTTGTTAATGATTTAAACCCATGTTTTTTATACTTACTAGTTCTAGTGATAATAAAATCGTTAAAGGTTTATTTTTTAAAAAATGGTTTTCCAAGTAGCCCCTTTGGTGGATAAACTACGATCAAAAGCCATGTTCATAACGATATAAAAAATTTTTGGGCTCCCAGACAGACTATAGTAAATGTATAGTTTCCAATGTCACTACTGTTTTGTTTTAAAGATGAAAAAACCTTAAAAAAATTCCAGCCCCGTTCTAATCATATCCGTCACTTTACACACTTTTGGATACTGTGTCGTGTGTACTGCCTTACCTAACTATTTAATTTAATAAAAGTTCCAACTTGTCTGTTATTACTACTTGTCTTTTGTCTAATTTAAATTTCTAAAACAACTCTATGGAGGTATAATATTTATTGTCAGCTTCTTTTTCAGTTTATCCAAGGTAGAAATAACCCGAGAAACATTCAGACTAAAACGCCATATTGAATGTGTAAGTAGACATCTGTCTTGTTTAATTAGACTTCTACTGATTAAAGTTCCATACACATTTTTTCACAACCTGTTTTTGCAAGACGAAGCGACATAGTTATATTCTCGAAAACAACTTTTTCGAAACGCCTCGGTTACGAAAAATATTAGCCAAAATATTTATATGCCTAATTTAATCAGAAATATCTGTTTACGCGCCCAATTAGGTATTCGTTAAAAGCTTTAAAAGCCATAACGAAAACAGACAAAATATAGTATTTTAATCCAGGAATCATCATTACTTTGCCTTACCATGTGTAATAATTTAAATTGTCACAAAAATAACCCGAGAAACATATAAAACGCCATATTGAATATCTATTCACAAGACGAGCCGAAGGTTTATAATACGCCTTTATTCGTAGCTGTACAAAAACAAATAGTATTTTGACATCATTACTTTTCATGTAATTTGATGTAATTTTTGAAATTTTAGAATTAAGTAAAATTTAATCATAATATACTGTCAGGTAAATGAAACAGAAAGTTACTTGGCAGCCACGCTTTACGACAAAATAGTATCTGTAGTAACCATTTTCCCGGGTTTTGGTGGATTTTATTGTTTCGAGTACAGAGGTTCATTCATCGCTAAGCAGAACCTTAGAATGTACGTTTATGATGCCACGCTTATGCCAAATCGATGCTTTCTCCAGTTAACCTAACAGCTCATTGGAAGTCACAGACGAACCTTTCTTACCAATTTTATTACCATTGTTATTTGTTACATGAAATAGAGCAATAGTATTTAACTATTAAATTCGTCTTTTAAAATAAATAAATAAAATTCTAATATAAAATAAATGTTGCAAAAACACAAATTTTATTAAACCTTTAGAAAACTTTCCAGTTTTTTTTAAGGGTTGCTTTATATAATCTTAGTTTGTGTTAAACAATAGTTCAATAAAAAAAAAAACGTAGATTATATTTTATAAACCTTTACACATTCAATGGCAAATTACAAATAAAAAAAACCTTAAATATGATAAATTATAATATCACATGAAAAATATAAAAAAGTTTAAAATAAATTAACCAGACGATCCTCCAATAATCCTTTCTCCTGTGTAAGATGAATTAAAATTCAACCTGCAAAAAAATATAAAAAATTAGGCGATTCAGAAAAGTACTGATATGTGATCTCACCAATTTTGTTAACCTTTAAATAAACCACTTTTATTAGGCAAAGTAATTTATGCCTTAGATTTCTGATTCAATACGACAAATGAATTTGCATAATCCAACTGCAGACTAAAAGGAAAAATAAAAATAGGGATAGTAGGGATAAGGATCCGAAAGGGGGAGAAATTCTGATTTAGTATAGTGTGTCCTAAATTCAATACTTACCAAGAGGATCTCGGTAATTATTAAAGTTAGAGAAGTGGTCAAAAAGGTTTTAAGTTTATCCAGAACGAAGCTCTAGGCCATAAAACCTATGAGAAGCATTTAGCATAATTAGCAAAGCATATGCTTGTGTAACCCGACACCTTATTTGGTAAAATTTTTGCTAAATATCCCGCGTCAAAACATTTGTGATTTAAATGCCGCGGGACGTCACATTACACCAAAAAATTATTGCACCTATTCTACCTTGCCGACGTAGGCAGCGTTGTCAGATTTTGTTTAGGAAATCTACGTAATGTTTAAGATAAAATAACAAGAAAGTTTATTAACGTAATTGTACACTAATTGAGAGTTTTTTTTTCAATACACAATATTACAAATAAACATATATACACTGCTCAAAAAAATTAACGCTTTTTATTAATATTAGTTTGTTGTTTTTAGATAAAAATGTTATATAGATAAATGCGTAAAAAAAAGTGTCAATTATTGTTATTAGTATAAATTAAGAGTTTAAAAATGGTTATTTATTAACGTAAGTTAAAAATAATAATAAACTTATTTAAAAATCCGTAAATAAAAATGCATTTTTTAAAGGTTTTGGATTGGTCGAGTTTATGATGACGTCACCTGCTTGTAAACCTTTTGCCCACTTGCGCCTACTAGTGATATATTAGCTTTCGAAACTGTTAAGATTTTCCTATATTATCCATCGTTTTTGTGTGATGTATTTGCAATATTTTACAAATTCTGTCAAGTACTTTTACCATGGACAACGATTTTGTAAAAGCAGACAGCAGAAACCTGCCCTAAGTCGACGCAATCATGGTCGAATTATTTTTAAAAAATAATTCCGACTTTTATGATTCGGAGCTAAAAAATGTGAAAACAGCACAATAACACTTTAGTGGTAACTTAAATTATATCATAAGAAAGTGAAATAATGATGAACTTCCACAGAAAGCAAGAACTCTTGTAGGTTATAAATGTTAAGTTAGTTTGGCGCAGTTTCGTGAACATAAACGTTAATTTGTTTACTTTTGCAGGTGGCCATGTGGCTCAGCGTTAGCTCCATACCTTTTTTTTTAAATTTATTAATCTTTAAAATACTTTTTAAATTTATTTATATTAAATTTTTTAATTAAATAATTGTAACTTTAGTTTACATATATATGCTTAAAAACTATGTACTGACAGAAACGTTATTATGAATGTAAATGATGTATGTTTTTCAATGGATACCTTACAAACCCTGTGTAATTGTAAAAAATCGGCATTTATATATTGCGCAATTGTTGCGAATATTTGTACTATTTGTGATGTCATTAGGATCCCTCCGAGAAAGTTGCAACCACTTTCGGCGCACTTCGACATTCTTTGGAACACTTACAAATAGTTTTTCCGGAGTTTTTAACGACGTATTTGTACATTTTGGAACTGCACACCATTTGTAATTCATTTAAATCGCTAATAAAATGTAAATCCAATCGCACTTTCGTTTTTTGTTTGCAACAAATGTATGAGGATGATATGTATCGCAGATTAGAATACAGACAAGTGACGTCACCGACCCCATTGCAGCGCCATATTGTCAAACTAGCGTTTTGGCACGCTATTTAAATATTAAATTTTTAATTTGATATTTTTCAGCAAATATGTACCAGAATTAAAAAAAAAACTTTTACTGGGTTCCTTAAACTCTACTAAGTACAGTTTGGGCATATAAGCGGCTGTATCTCAGGACCTGTACATCTGACAACAATGTATTTTTTTTATTATTATAAAAGTAGCCATGACAAAATTCTGGAAATTATTTTCAAGTTCCGTATTTCACCGCTAGAGGGCGTAACTAAAAATTAAATAAGGAAAACGTATTTTTTTCCGAAAACCCATATATTAGCCTATATTTTTGATAATACTGTTAGAAAGCCTAGAGAATTCTCTATTATTTTGGATTAAGGCTCATTGGCGTACGACCGATAGTAGGGGTGGGGGAAGCTCTTGAAAGTGTAATCATTAAAATCGGTGTAAATTTTAAACCACTTATTCGATTTCAGCAAACTAAAATTTGTTTGCAAGATAAATAAGGCTGTTTTAAATATTCGTTCTCCTTATCGCTCCATAGTTCCCAATAAAAGAGCTAGAGGGCGCAATTTGTAATAATTCCAGTTTTTTTTCATTTTACTGCAAAAATTTAAATCGAACGGTATATTTTTGACATCATATTTAAAAAATAGATAAAATTTGTAAAAATATTGTGAAAACCCGACGATGATATCTTTGCTCGTTTTAAACTTATAGGGAATTAAAGTTTTTTTTTACGCGCAGAGTCAAAACTTATGTACCGCCATCTAGCGTTCGGCCCTAGAATGTCTAATTAACGTATAGTAGGCGGCAAAAACAAAAAAAAAATTCAAATAATATTTTTTGAAACGTCAAGTATTTATTAGATGCTTTTAATTCTTGTCAATTTGGTATCTAAATATTTTTTGCGCGTTTTTTTTTTTGTAAAATGGCTTTTACAAATGATGAAGCTGTTGATATGATTGCTACTTTTATAATAATAAAAAAAATGCCATTGTTGTCAGATGTACAGGTCCTGAGATACAGCCGCTTACCTCGCTTATATGCCCACCCTGTACATAATATAAAATGGATTTTAAAAACCTGTCAAATAGCCTATTAAAGGTCTTGTAAAAATACATAATTCATGTCAGATAAAAATTTTTGTAGCTTTTATGGTTTTTGAGGTATTAACGTTTTAAATTTTAAAAACAATCGTTAATATCTTAAAAACTATAAGAATTACAAAAAAAATTTATACAACAAAAAATACAGCTTACTAAATTATCTATATAAAATATTATATAAATATTTTTGATAGGATGAACAATTAAGAAGATATATTATATATTTGTCAATATTTTTTGTATCTTTTTTAATTTGTAAGTTTTTTCTTAGGAATAAATACTTATTTAAATGACACATTCTTTGATTTATTGTGAGAAAATATGTGTCTTTTGAAATATGTAAGCTTGATCTGAAAGTAATTAACACCTTAAAAGTTATGAATGGACTAAAAGGTGTTCCGTTAATTTTTTTAAACAGTGCATTTATTTTAATATTTTATTTTTAAACAAAAATTAACTTTACTTATACCATATAATACATCAAAATAAAGTCTACCATTTTTGAATTTGCATAGGTGTCATATTTTATATAATATTTTTTGCTTAGTTTTAGCATGACAGTGAAAAAAAAATCATGGGCTATACCTCGATTGGCAAGGTTTGATGGCCCGAAACTGTGTTCAGTAAACTGATTATGATATACATACCTGTATAACAAATTAAAAAGTCTATCATGTTCGCTGGTATCTCTATTTAGATCATTAATTTGACCTAGCAGCGTCCTTATGGCCTTTAGAAACCTGGTATCGTAGTGCGATATTTTATCCTTAAAATTAAGGTTTAGCTCGTTTTCCGGTAAAGCTGTCTGAAGGGGAACTTCGTTCTGTAAAAAAGAAAAAGACTTAGTAATAGTTTTACAAAAAAAAAACTAGCCTGTCCAATGAACTGGGAAAAATGGATACGATTTTTCTTAGAGAAAGTAACTGGTTAAAAAAAAACAAATTAGCACTAACAACAAGTAATGATATTAACCGGAAAGTGGTTGTAATTAAGAATAATCACTGTATCAAAAAAAAGATACTCAGTGTGTACTTATAAAAGTAACAAATTACCAATGAAAATTACCTACAAAGACACATTTGCCACAATTACAGACGTTAGTGGTAAGGTGGAGGGAGGGAACAACAATGTCCCAATAATCTGCGCTCCCCCTCCAAGTAGCAATTATACCCAAAAGTAATAATTATTCATTATATCGGCAACACTGTTACCTGCAAACTTCCATAAGATAATCTTCTTGACAAAATGGTGACCCTAACTATTTCAGTATAATTCAACAAAGGGAGCGTTCAAGTATTACGTAACGCATTTGGGGGTGTTGTGTAAAACGTTACGATGCGTTAGAGGGACGGGAGGGAGGGGGGGTTAAACTAGCCGTTACGTTATATTGTTTTTACGACTATTAGGTAAAAATGGTCACTTGGTGGTTACGTAACATTTGGCTAAGGGGGAGGGGGGCGGGGTCAAAAATTGCGTTACGTAATACTTGAACGCTCCCAAATTACATTGTTGCAAATGTACCGAAAACTTTCCTAAAATGCTGCCTTAGAACTCAAATATTAAATTTATAATTTAGAACGCGACTGAAAGCCGCTTTGTTTAATAATTTCATTGTCACTTGTACCTGCGAGTGCTTAGGTAACGTAGAGACACTTTCTCTACTTTTCTTGCAAAAAAATATAAACGCTTCTAATTTTATAAAATTTAATAAAAGTATCTCATGTACACTGTCTCTGATCACTGTTTTTTGAAACCCAAACAATTACATCCCCACTGGTAAATTGGAAAACACCTTCAAACATACCCCAAGTTTACAATATTATTTTTTGAAAAACAATGTCTATTTTAATCTTCAATGTGCCCATTATATCAGCTCTGTGTTTGGCCAAAAGACTTTTATCTTCTACATTTCTTATTTTAATTTAAAAAAAAACATGCAATAATGAAAAATATTACAAAAAAGCTAGTATACATTAGTACATACCGGATACCTTAAAAAACTATGTAGAAACTTTTAAGTTTACATGATTTAGTATCTAAAATTAATGTATTACTAAATTTATAGCATAAGCGATACGATCACTGATGGCAAATTTGTAAAATGATAACTTTAATCGTCAGTTTGACATCTTTATAAAATTTATACTTAATTTTTTCAAGTGTAATAAGAAACACAAAATATTTAAGTTTAAGTTTCTATGTTAATGAAAAAAAATGTATGTATTTCTTATTGAGACATTATCAGCCGGTATGTTCTATTGCGTTACCCACCTTTTTCATGATGGTGTATGGTATTATAACGGTCACAATGACATTAGCGTAAAAATCAAGCTTCAAGCAGATTAAGCATTTAAAATACCTGTGTAAAGGATTCATAAAGTGAATTTGGCAAAGAACCCAACTCTGCTTCCACAAAATAGCGCTGCATCCGCTGCGTTAGGTGTAAAAGTAAAAAATATAATATCAGTATTATAAAGGTAAACTACATTACATTTTATTTCAGTAATGAAACCATTTTTAAGGATACTTTCAAGTATTTTTGTTTTAACCTATGTATAATACCTTACGTCGAGAAGTTCTTGTTGGATACTCGCCATATACTCTTAACAATGGGACGGCTTCGGTCCTGGTGCTGAAGTATAGAGACTGAGTGTGCCTACTGACCCTAGTGACCCATACGAATGTACGTTTCGGTGGCAAGCCTATCGCCGTTTTCACAATTAAATTAATTAACAAACAAAATTAAAAGTTGGTAATTATGCCGGATACGGTGTTCTTAAGATTTTAAAGAGAAAGAAGGAAAACTGACTTACCCACCCAGAACTCGAAACATCCGATAAGACTTCACGAGTCCTTTATAGGATGAGTGGAGTAGTACCGCCTCAGGCGAGGATAAGCTCCTCTACCACCTGCTTAATGTTACCATTTAACCCTGGTGACCCAGGTACAGTACATTCCACAATAATTCGATGATTTCTCGTCTTACGTGCTACAGTTAGTTGTAAAACTCCATAAACTTTGGGTACCCGCAGGTAGGTCCGGACTTAAAATTTCCTTTATTTATTATTGTACCTACTTTTTGGTATATTATGTAGGTTAATGGCAAATTGCAGATGTTCAATATAAAACAGAATCTTTTCTTCTTAGTTCATTAGTCGTTTGGTGTTTGTCAAGCTGTGCGTTAAAGGTATTTTCATGTGCGAACGCTCTATTATTATCTGCCAAGAAAATTGCCAATTCATCTTTGGATTTCCATCAAGACATGGATGCTTCATTGTTTGAAGAGTGGTTTCAGAATCGTCTGCTTCCTAATGTGCACAAAAATAGTGTTATTGTGATGGACAACGCTAGTTAACATAGTCGCAAACTAAATAAAGTGCCGAATTCCAATAATACAAAAGTGAAAATTTCAAACTATATGATGGAAAATAATATATATTTCGTAGAAACCTATACAAAAAAGGACCTTTAATATTGAAAAAGAATATATCTGTGACAATCTAGCAAGTGCTAATGGTTACATATTTTTACGCCTACCTCCGTATTACTGTATTGTAACCCAATAAAACATATATGGAGGCAGTTAAAGACGATGATTAGAAGAGAAAACACATCCGCTACACTGTTTTAGAATTAATTAAAAAAATGTGTAAATAATCTCCCAGTAGAAAGTTGGAAAAATTCTGAGACACGTGATCCAAGTCAAAGATTCTTATAACATAATTAATAGTAACGTAAGGCTCTTAATAATAAGTTTAGACATAGATGAATACGATAGTGAAACAGGGCTTAATATAGAGTAGGTTAAGTTAAATATTGTATTATTATAATATTGGAGATTGTTATTTTTGTATAAATATTAATAGCTATTTAATAACATGATAAAAATAAAGATACTTACCTATTATTTTATATTTATTGTTTTGTTGAAAATAGCTTACTTAAACTATTGATATTAGTAGGTAATCAGGTCCTGAACCCTTTCAAAAGATGCGGTGCCTACACAATAGATATTTGGCAGGCAACTTATTTATGGCTGGGTTTACGACTGAGGGTTGTCATTTAAATTTTAATGCGGTTAAGAAATCAACGAATTATTGTGGAATGTACCATAACTGGATTCTAACCACAACGATACCATGCTATCCTCTACAGGAAATGGCATAATGTCATAAATAACAAATTAATCTGTTCTGACTGGTATGTTATTGTTTTTAAAAATAAAATGAGTGGTGGGTTAATTGATCCTAACATTTCCCGAAATTACTTCAGCATCAACCAAAGGTAACCATGTATCATTGAAATTAAGTGGTATTGAGGCCACAAAATTATCTTCATTTTATAATATATATGCACATTCATTAATTTTATATTTTTTTGGACAAGATTCCTTTAATAAAACACTTGAAGAATTCCAGTTTATTTTGTCAAATGCGTGTGAAGAGATTTCTGATTTGTGAAACCCTGTGTTTTTAATATTTGTTTGATGTTCTTTTATGCGTTTCACCAATAGTCTGGAGATTTATTTTTTATTCTGTAACAGGCGATCTTACAGTTCATAGGAGTCAATTGGCCTAAGCACACTTAGTCTCTATACCACGGGACCGTGATCAAAGCGGTCCCATTGTAAAGAGTATTTAGTGAGTAACCAATAATAAATTTCAATAAATCCGCCACAACAATTTAAAACCTCTCTGTAACAAGTTACACATCAACATTTGTGATGATTACATTCACACCAAGGTATTTTTTGTATGGGCACTGTAGAGAAGAAATATGATGAAAGTATTTATATAATATAGTTTACCTAACTTGTGCAAAGTATTAATTAAACTACAATGCTAAACTAAAGGCATAACAAGTTATAATTTTAACTTATGAAATAATTATGATAATAATACAAATAACTTGACAATTCTTGTAACTGTCCTCTACGTCAGCAGTTAAACCGGATATATTATTTAGAATATAAGGCGAGTCAAATACTGTTGACATAAAAACTATAAAAAGAATTGATAGAAATGTTGATATTTAAAATAAGACCCAAATAAGAAAAAATTTAACCTAACATATTTGTGAGTATCACTTAAAAAAAAATATACAAAAATAAATAGCTTAAAATATCCTTCACCTATCTACTTTCTTGCAAAACTTCTGTCCGTGATCATAAAAACAATGTATAAATTGCTAAGCATATGATTGTGAACAAAAGCATTTAATACATATTTTTGAGCTACAAAATAAGTACCTTACCTGCATAAACTTGGCGAATTCGATGCAGATATTTAGAATGTTCACAATAGTGCTTAGAATCGCTGGAATCGTCAACATACAATCCTTAAGACAGCTATCTAGGAAATCACAATGGCACTCTAGGATTTCATCCACATTATGGACCTTTAAAAGTACATAAAATATATATTCATTCTGTTGCTGTTAAAAAAAATTGCGTTTTACTTAAGACCATGGTTTTCTAAAATAAACTGTTTTTGATATGTCCGTTATTACTTAAAAACATCTACTTAATAAGTGGTTGATATCACAATAAAGAATTTATAGGTAAATTAGGCAAAAAATAGGGTAATTTTTACTTACCGGGCCCATGGTCGATTTTTTTGAAGGGGTTTTTTGGGGCGCTGATTACGAATCTGAAGTCAAATTTTGCCGGACACTTTTAGTTTTTGAGTTATAACGCCTCACTTGGACCTAACCTCAAAACTGCACAAACTTTCCTTAAATTTCTCCTTCTTAAGACTGATTACACCCAAAATGGAAGATTTTATGGAAATACACTTATTATTTTATATGATAAATTTAATTTTACCTTTATTTAACAAATATGTTTATTAAAGTAAGCAAAACAAGCACTTCCCAAAAATATTATTTTTACCTTTATAAATGTCAACAAAATTGTCTAGAGATTTTAGACAGTTTTATGTTGGTACGCCAGGGACCCGCGGAACAATTGAATGACCAACTTTATAAATTTGAATTAGGTATTTTTATTTTTCCCGATTTAAATTTAAAAAGTAAGCTATTCAATTCTTTCGCGGGTCCCTGGCATACCAACATAAAACTGTCTAAAATCTCTAGACTCTAGACAATTTTGTTGACATATAGGTATAAAAGTAAAAATAATATTTTTGGGAAGTGCTTGTTGTACTTTTTCCTTAAAAATATTTGTTAAATAAAGGTGAAATTGAATTCATCTTATAAAATAATAAGTGTATTTCCATAAAACATTCCAATTTGAAAATAATCAGTTTTAAGAAGGAGGAATTTTAGTAATGTTTCTGCAGTTTTGAGGTTAGGTCCGAGCGGGGCGTTATAACTCAAAAAGTAAGAGTGTCCGACAAAATTTGACTTCAGATTCGTGATCAGCGCCCCAAAAAACACCTGTATACAAAATTTCAATAAAATCGGCCGTGGGCCCGATTTAAATTTAAAAAGTAAGTCAATTCTTTCGGTGTCCCGCAAAAATTACCAAAAATAGCTATTAAGAAAAAAGTCTTTGCTATTTTAGTATTTTTTTCGATAAGTAAATTTACCTTACTGATTTTCTGCAAAAACATACACCAATGCGGTTCTATAACTTCTACCATCATGTGATATTCTAAATTCTGCACACAATGTAACATCTTCTGGCGCAATACAAACGCCTCCCTATAGTGCCTAGCGTCCTGACAGTGAAACTTCTTAGCGACCTTATTGGATTTCCACACCTGGCACAGAAGCCTTTCAACGTATTTCGAGTAAAAGAGATGACGGAATAACATCTGGTAACAGGCCAGAGATTTTTTGTTTAAAATAAGAGACAGAGGCCACCTTACTTCGTAACTAAACGTAAATGATTCTATGACAGACAGCTTTTTTGGATCGAAACCTGACCAATACTCTGAAAAAGGTTGCCTTTAGTATATTCAATATCTACAGTATAATAACTTACTTAGAATTACAAATAGACGTATTGCAGAATAAAGAGCTACTTAACGTTTTTAGAAATTTTAAAAAGAATGTATTCTTGGTATCTTTAACTCTGGCTCTTAATTCGTAGGCATTTAGACTAACTAAGGGAAATCATCACGATTAACAGTAAATTATCATATTGATTAGCCAAATTATTGTCTATAATAAAAAAAAAGCCAATCTTGAACATTAAGTTACAGCTACTATACAGGGTGTCCCAGAGTATGTGGGCAATCTTTCGGAATCTAATAGAAAACCTAAAAATATTATGACAAGTTCCCATAAACTTTTTTGCTACGACCCCCCCATACATAACGGACGCTTCTGGAAATCGTTTTTTTTTTTTAATAACTTTTAAAATACTTAGCGTAAATTAATATTTTTTTAATATGATGGTAACTAGATATGTCTTCTTAAAATAAACTCATTAAAACATATTTCGCTAATAGCGATTTTTTAACACCCTGTATGATAAACGCCCAACAATATTATTTTTAAGAAGCTTTAACCTTAAACTAAAAAAAAGATATTCTTGATTGACATCGATAAAATCAACTGTTTACGAGAAAGAAAATATGGTTGGTATTTTTTTTTACATTATACAGGGTATTTCCTAATTTGAACGTTAATATTTAAGAGGGCAATTTTTGGGTCCATTTTAAGAAGATAACTTCATATAAACGTATGTCCTAAACGTCTTAATTTTTGAGATACAGGGTGATAAAATTTTAAAAAATAAATGATTTATTTTTGAAAATTTTATCACCCTGTATTTTAAAAGTTAAGACGTTAAGGACATACGTTAATAGGAAGTTGTCTTCTTAAAATGGACTCAAAAATAGCATCTTTAAATATTGACGTTCCTTTAGAAAACACCCTGTATAATGTAAAATAATACCATCATATTTTATTTCTCGTAAACAGTTGATTTTATCGAAGTCAATCATCTTTTTTTCAGTTTAAGGTTAAAGCTATCCAAAAATAATATTATTGAGCCCTTATCATACAGGATGTTAAAAAAATTGTTATTTTTGTGTCAGAGCTAGTCCGTCCTTGGCAAACTAAATAAGCCTAATATGATTTAATGGGTTCATTTTAACAAGACTTATCTAGTAAGCTTCATATTAAAAAAATATTAGTTTACGCCCATTATTTTAAAAGCTATTAAAAAAAAAAAACGATTTTCAGGAGGCGTCCGTTATGTACTTGTCTCTCTGTAGGGAAGGGTCGTAGGAAAAAAGTTTACTGGAACTTGTCATAATATTTTTAGGTTTTCTATTGGATTCCGAAAGATTGCCCACATATTCTAGGACATCCTGTATATGTTTAATATAAGATAATACTATTCCAGGTTTACAATCGTTTCTATAGAAACAACAATGCAATGTAACTATGCTAACGGACTGACTAATTAATGTCAAAAACTGAATGCTTCGAAAGTCAAACGTACACTGGCGCTTGTGAACTTCATTCTCGTCTTTTATAGTAATGTGAAAAAGATTGAAATAGTCTGGAAGAATTCTTTTTATAGAGGATGCAAGAAAAGTGCAAAATAGGTGACGAAATGGGGAAAAACTAAAGTAATTTATTTTAATAAATTATTAGCCCAAACTAAATAATTGTAACTTCCTATATTTCTATAAACTAAACAAATATTTTTAGAGTCCGTAACAATATTTTACCCTGGTCACTACAAAAACGATTCAAATTAAGAAACAGCAGTCTAATTCGGTAACCGGATAAATGGGTTTTAGGCAATTAGATGAAAAGTTCCAATCAGAACGAGTTGATATTGGAAGAAGATAACCGATCCAATCTTTTCTTGTTTTAAATTTTATTTATGGTAATATCTAGTTTGAAATTACAATATTAACTTTAGTTCAAATTACCGTTTAAAACTAAAATTTATTTTACAGATTTTCTTTCCTATACCACTAAAATAAAAAATAAAGCACCTACCTTGTTCTGAAGTAGTTTGTATACTAAGAATCTTGAACATCTGAAATTGCAAATTAAACGGCAATAACTCCGTTTTTAAATCGTCCTTATACGGGTCGTTAAAAGCACTGGAAAGTCTTAACGCCAAATCCATAAGATTTTCAAGCCTACCCTGTATAACATCAACGACCGTTTTGTTCAGTTCCTTTTCGCAAAGTGTTAAAAAGGTGACAATAAAATCTCCCTTATCAAGTAAGAAATAATGTTTGACAGATTTTAGTCTTCCAATTAAATCTTTCTCTTTTATGACTAGATCCAGGAGTGTCTGACTGGCAAACATATAAGCCTTTTCAATAGCTTCGATATAGTGTTTTTCTTCTATCCTATATTCTATTGGGTAAACTTTAGTTTTGACAGGTTTACCTAAAATGTTATGCATGTTTTATGGTGGTACATAACTCTATATACATACGGGTGGGGTAAAAAAAGTATCTTATTTAAAAAAACAATATTTTAGACTTGAGTTATCAGATGACTTGTTGGTAAGTAAAAGATTTTTTAAATATAAGTTGTAGGAGTTAGTTTAACGTCTCTATCTGATTTACACAGCACCATAAAAGAAGTGAAATATTTCTTTACATTGATTGTTATGTCCCAAAAAACTATTTTTACAAATTAGGTTTCAAAAGTTCCCATTTTGTATTCCTTAATTGCCCTTCCTATTTGTACCAGTTTTTAGTAATCTAATACTTTTTGTGTTTTCTTTGTTTTTATTGAGTAGACATAACATCTTTTAAGCATTTAGAAAAATGCAAATAAGTTAGTAAGAACATTGGATGCATTAGGTTTTTGTCAATAGATTAGGAAAATTATATAATTTATTAGGAAAAAAGGTAAAACTAGTTTAGGCACTTGCTGACCTTAAAGTCACACCAAAAATTTCTGTTGAATCGCATGTTCTTTTATACCATAAACGTAAATTATAAACGTTTTACTTGGTGAAAATTTGACTGTTTTATTAACGAGTCCTTGTTAGAATTAATTAATGATTTTTTTATTATATTCGCTGTAATAAACAATAATAATAAATATAATATATTATCGCACGTCGTGCAATTGAGCATTTTATTTATCATTTTTAATGCCCTTAGGGGATGAAGGTCCACAAAAATACAATTTTTTTAAGTAATCAGAATCCTAATTATTCATTTTATTTAAACAATGAACTCTAAAGTGCTTTTTGCACGCAGAGCTAAAGAGAAGGGTTGTAAACTTATCGCGATAAGTCTGCCTCTAGGTAGGTAGAGATCGAACGCTGTAAGAACAACACCGATACGTCACGGTCTCATATGGCAAACCCGTATAAAACCGTGACGTATCGGTGTTATTCTAACAGCGTTCGATCTCTAAATGCTCGAAGGTTGAAATGCCAAAAACAACACCAATAATGTTTATTGATTCGTGACGTAATTAAAAAAAAAATACGTCACCTTATTTTAAAAAAAATTAATATCAATATTTAATATATTAATAAAATAAAAACGTTTTTATCATTCATAAATCCTATTTTATATGACAAATACAAAATACTAATAATTTATGGATGTCGTCATCATGTCTATTATAAATTTATAGTAATATCTCTTACCACACTGTCTGATTACATTTAGATATTTCCCAGCTTTTAAAATTATATCGGCTACAGATTCTAAGAATTTAGGAATTCTTTCCCTTCTTATTGAGTATTTCTTGTCCCAGTAGTCAGCGGAGTAATCTACAGGCATATCTTCTTTTTGTATGACTTCATTGTCTTCAACAAGAAACTAAAAATTATACTAATTTTTAACTACTGACCATAAAAGACTACACAAACTAGATTGTCCCAAAATTCAGGTACAAATAAGTACTTAGTACTTGCAATATATTTGGACTTTTTATTTAAATTAAAGAAAACATAAATCTGCTTATACTGAATAATTCAACACTCTATTATTTTTATTCCACCCAATATTTATATTATTTATTTTTAAATTCACCTGTATGTAATAATATGGTTAGGTTTTATTTTGGATTACACAAAATATGTGAAACAAGTATTGTTCTGCTTAATTAAAAAGTTTACTGAATTACTGAAATTCTCCCAACCGCTGTGTTCACACATCGTCGTTGTGGTTGGGCCCAGTAGGATCTTTTGGAACATGCGCTAGAGTTGCCGATAACCAGCCTCTTGTTGCCACCGTATGGAGGGCCCCGAAGCGGGTGAAACAAGGTTTAACCACGTGCTATGGTGAATGACACCTGTGCCTTAAACAGGTGTCCCCAACGGTGCCTCTGAATGGGCCCCTCTCAGAGATCAGCCTTACTGCGGTAAGGGGGGGCTCTTTATTTTTTGGCCCAGACAGAACCGCTTTCATAGGAAAAAGGCAAAGGGCCTGACCAAAGGAAAATCCGTTTCGGGGTGCCTCGGTCACAAGGTGGCCAGAAACGGGTAAATCCTTTGTAAGGCCCCCAGTCACCGGGCCCTGTTCACGGGGAAGAGCTAATTTTCATCCCAAACAAACAGGTGCTTAGGAAGGGTTCCCAAAACCAAACGAAGGCGGACAGAACCGCCTTTAAGGGGGGTTCCCTGGAAACAGAAAGCGGATGAACTTTTAAGGGGATAAGGCTGGAGATGCGGCCTCAGAAAGAACATCTGGTCCTAGCCAGGACCTGGTACTACCCACGTCCGACCGGGAGGGGGGTATGATGGATCGATGTCTGCTTGTCATCCCTCCAGGAGACAGGGACACCAGGAAAATCAGAACAGATTTTGCCTGTCCGGGGCGACACGAGAAGAAGAGAAAACCCCCCCAATCGGGGATGGTTTTAAAAGCGATCCTATTGGGAGAAATATAAAAAGGGGTGAGCCCCAATAGACCGGGGTCGCAGTGGAGCGAAAAGTCCCTCATTTTTAAACCCCACCTACCATTACCTACTGAAATTCTAAAAGCATAAGTTATTCAAAGCTCATAATTCTTACCTCATTAATAGGATCAGAAATTATTCCTCTATAAATCCACATACCCAACATTTTCATGTATGGGACACAAGCAGCTTCCATAAGTTTAAGACATAACTGCTGATTTCTTTCATCTCCTATTGAGCTTATGACATTATCATGTAAAAGACTTAATACTTTGCCTCCTTTAGCATCAGACTAAAACACCATTACCTATACCATACATTGTGTTCAGAAAATAATGGAACATATGAAAAATAAAATTATTTAATTTAAAAAATTAATCTTTTGAAAAAGTAAATAAAAAAAATATATATTTTGGATGCATCTGGATGGAAGTAAACTTAAATAATTTGCCTTAAAACTACAACTCAGCATTATAAATATTTTTAAAATGGAAAAATATATATGTGTGTGTAATATAGGATAAAATTAAAACCAGAAGTAGGTACACAACAAGTCCTGTGCCTTATAAATAAAGGATTTCTTTGATCCTTAAGTCTAATTTTGTTAACTAAGCACTCCTCATAGAAAGAAACCTTACTTGACCTTTTTAATTGAATTTTTATCGTCTTTATTTTTACTGTTTCAAAAATTATAATCATATTTTATTTTTATAGTTTTTAAGATCTCTATATATTTTAATTTTATTTAGACCATTCAGAATTGGTTTTTATTGGAAAATTTTACTTATCTGACATAATGCCGATTTTGATGATTTTTTGCATACAGGGTAATTTGGAAATGCTGACCACAAATCTAAAATCATTTTTTTCCAGAAACCTCTGGTTTTTAAGTTATGAGGCCTCCAAGTTGACCAACCTCAAAAATTCTTTCTTCTTGAAACTGATTACGATCAAATGGGATACTACACTGATTGGACACTACATGTTAAACAAATATACTAAAATTTACAATATTCTATTGTTTACTTTCAGTAAAAAACACCTCAAATGAATCCAGTTTTTTTTATAATATGTTCTAAGAATATTGTTACGGACTTTAGTTAGTGTTTAGTTAACAAAAATGTAAAAGGTTAGAATTATTTTATTTAGGTTAATAATTTATTCAAAAGAGGTTACCTTAGTTTTTCCCTTTTTTGACTGCCATTGCGGATTATCCTGAGGGCGCTGGAGACATCCATTTTACACCTTTCTTACATCCTGTAGTAAAAGAATTCGTCCAGCTAATTCTAGACTTTTCCAGACTTTTCCATTCTTTTCCTCTTTACTATAAAAAGCGCGAAGGAAGTCCGCACGGGCCAGTTTAGTTTTGTCTTTCAAAGAAATAAGAAGTTGACAGATAGTTAAAGGTAAAACAGTTGTCACAATTAAGTTACGTTGAATTTTTGTTACAATAGAAACGTTTGTGAACCTGATTTGCAATAAAAAGGTGTAAAACCAGGATATGTGTTTCTATACCGGGTGTCACGGAACAGTATACATATGTTAATAACTGGTTGCTTGGTTTTCTTTTGTATTTTGTGATGGTTGCCTAATATTTTGCTAAAAATAGGCAATAAAATATTGTATACTTTCGTGTATTTTTTTAATGAGTAAGTGCTCAATTAGTGTACATACTCATTTAATGGGAATCAGTCTCAAGAAGGTCTAATTTTGGGTGTGTCCATTTTAAGGTTGATCTACTTAGAGGCCTCATAACTCAAAAACTACAAATTGCCAGAGAAAAAATGATTTTAGAAAAAAGAAAACTGATATATAAAATCGGCGGGCATAATTTAAATAAATAACCAAGTGTTTTTAAGGTCATATAAATCAAAGTTAGAATTAAACAGCAATACAATGACACTATGTTCACTTTTGCGTTATGACAACATAGTACAATTAATATTATGATTATAAGTATATTGGGTTAGCTGATTTATGACCAGATTATTTATTTTACTAAGGTTTATTGACGGTAGAAAATTATTTCTTCTTTTCAGTAATTATTTAAAAGTTCTATTTATGTTCATGTATTTATTTATTTAAAAAATACATAATAAAACTGAGCAATTACTTACTTTGCTTATAGAAAATGCAATATCTGCTGCTATTCCCAGACACTGCATATTTCTTTGTGTAAAAAACCAAAGTTTTTGAAGACTTAAATTTCCAGCCCGGAACTCTGTCTCCAACTGGACAGTAAATAACTAAAAACATAAATATCTGTATAATATATATTTAATAACTGTGTCCGAATTACTGATAAATTTATTGGGATCTCAAAAATAATCAGATATGAAAAATATTACTTACCATATGATCTTTTATTAATGACTGCATAGCTTCAGCTAGGGCATTATTAACTTGTCCAAACTCAAACCTCATTTTTTCTTCTGTAAACCTTTGAATCATTGAATAGTGACTAGCTAAAGGCAAAATCTGTTTTACCAGTTCTTGTAAAGATAATGGCACATTATCGTTTATCCTAAAAATTAAAGAAATAATTTTTATTTTAAACTATATAAAAGAAGGTATATTATCCAAATCTCACCTGAATTTTCTAGGTCCATAGGGGTCTTTCAACTCTTCTGGTTCAATATAACAACCAGGGAGACCAATAAGAACATTTAATAAATCCTCAATTAGTATATTTTCCTGTGAAATTTCAGGAACAGTTGCATTAAATATTCCAAAACTAGTTGTTGAAAAATCAAAGGACATTGTTGGTCTTCTCTGTACCCATGACATTACTGATGGGGTAGAAGCAATAGGTACTGATGAGGATATGTTTAGAATACTACTTAAATCACCAGTTGGAGTATGTTTAACTTTTTCTTTAAGTATGTTTTTAACCTACATAGAGTAAAGATTTAAATTTATATTTGTTAATAATAAAGAGTAAGAGAATAAACTAAAGCCAAGACAACACATAGTTGCAAATTTGTAAGGATCACTAACACATTTTGTTTTACATTTAGTTATGATACCTAATAAAAAAAGTTTTTTTTTGAAAAACACAAAATTTAAAAATATTAATATAATCATGTTAAAAATTAAGTATTATAGCTTACCAAAGGTAAATCATCCTTGGTGATGGTCGTTTTTGTACTTGACAATTGCTGTTTCTTACTCTTTGCTAGTAAATCTTTGACTCCAACATCTTGGGAAATGCTATTTAAAAGCTGTACAAATAAATTTAGAGAATCCACACTAAAATTAATAACAATTACATACAAAATTTAGCCATATATTATTATTAGTCAATACATTAACTTTGAAATCATTTTTATAAGGGTTTAAGTTGTAAAATATATTTTTATCTAACAATAATGAACTCATTTATGGGTACTCTAAAAAAAATATATAATAAATATTTATTATTAAAGAACAATGACAAGCTTGATTTTTAAAAATAAAAACTTACTTTTTTTCTTTTAAATCATTGTATTTAGCAAAAAATGGTTCTGGATTTGATAATTTCTCGACAAGATTTTGAATTTGGCTCCGCTCTACAACCTGAACGCCCGAACATCCCGTAATGGCATTTTGGTTTATATTTTTTTGTAAATAATCAACTACTTCTTCAGGTTGTATTCTACCCCTAAAAATGTAAGTTTTAGTATATTCTTTTTAAGAGAAATATAAACGTACCCCAGATGATGTAGTATTTTATCTACAATATTTTGTAACTGAAATTCACTCATTTTTCGTAATTTTTAAAATTGTAAACAATTATTAAATTTTCTGTCACTGTCAGATTACAGATTTCTAACCTCGACATATCTTCCTTCCTCCTCTTTATTTAAAGGTTGTAAGCTGCTAGGGCTACAACAACTTTTTGTTTACCTTGGAGCATATACTACTAGAGAAAGTCTTGTCGCTCAGCTGTGCAAACAAGAATGCCAGAGAAAAAAAAGCAGTATAACCTCTCGCCCCAGAATACTGATCCCAGTATTCTGGGCTCTCGCTCTATGCGTCTGATTATGCTGCTTTTTTATCTTTTTCGTATGGCCAAGCAGCATGACAGCCTCCAGAAGTATATGTTCAAAGGCAGTTAGAGGCAGCCTTGCTCGGCCGTGCATAAAAATATCTTTTTTTTTACATTTGGGGGCTTTGATACAGTTTTGAGCCGGACTTCAGTGGATTCCCAACCTTATGTGGCTAAGATTGCTTCTTTAACCGATTTATTGGGGGTGTAAGTAATTTAGAAGGGTTGCTTTACCTCTTGTTAAGCCTTGGGGGGGAAAGGTCGAGCTGGCGAATTGACTTAGCATCAAAGTCAACACGGGGGGACGGGGGCTCTTTAACCCCTAATGGCCGGTTGTGCGACACGGAAACGGCATCGACAACGAAACGTCCAGTTTATAAATTGGGGGTAATGTAAGCAGAGATGAATAGGGAGATTGCCGATGCCGTGTTATGAAAACGCGACGGAAACAAGCGCGCCCCTGCATGGTCAACTCCAGAACTAGAAGCACTTTGCTGCTAAAGTGCGTCTACATGGACGAGAATCGGAGACGAACCACGACCGCAGTTTCAATTCCCACTCGGGAGTACTTTTTTTTAATTTTTATCAATATTTTTAATAAAATTATAATTGTATGCCATCGTAAAATGAAAATTGTTAATAAATAAATTTTTATTAACATGAAAATCGACCACTGGTCGTCCGAGAACGTCGGTGCGTCTCTCGTTCTCGTCCATG
>JAHBCN010002977.1:0-82006 GCA_019359885.1 Listronotus oregonensis
TTTTATATGCTTAAGAGAAAAACAACCTAAAGATAAAAAAGATCATTATTATTTATAAAAAAACACTTGGCATGCTAAGATTAAGCCAGTCAGATAACAAAATAGGTATTTATTTTAACACTGTGATAAGCTTATATACTTAAGTGAAATAGAAATCAAAACACAGCGTAAAAATTATTTTATTTGGTTAAAATTCATAAGTTCTTATCTTATCGTCTTTAAGTTTTTCTGATTTATTTCCAATTAAACATGAATGGAAAATTATGAATATATGAATCCTAAATCTTCACCTTTTTTAAACACACTTTCTACGCAACCTTGAGATGAACTGGCGATCTATTCTCTAATCTCGAATACACACTGTACGACATGTCGTTTAAAAATCATGCGCATCGGAAAATTTGGATTCTCGAATGTCATTTTCCACATTTTTGCGAGTGTGTAGGACCCATTCAAGAAAATAATTTTCGTTTATTATTGTTGTAACTAACCTACTTTTTTTTAAAGATTGTTTTGTTTGAATCGTAAAAAAGATTACGGTAATTATTGATATAAAGCTCATTATAGTTTTATACACAGAATCAAGCAATGTAGGTACATATATCAGAAATGATAAAACTACAAATGTTTGCTACTTATTTTATTTATTTTTTTGTACATTAAACAATTCATATTAGAAATAATAAAGTACAAATTTTAGTATGCCAATGAAATCTATTTTTTTATAGACTTGTACATTACATTATTGTTGTACATAAACAGATCTACATTTAGTGATACTGTTGTCTAAAGTATTTTAGGTATAACATTTTATTATATTTTAATATTTCGCCATAGCTTCCAGGTTTTCTCTCCGCCAGGAATTGTTTTAAAGTAATAATAATTTATTTCTTTTCGGTGCATTTAAATATCAAGAATGAAGAAAGGTTTCTCCTTAAGAGATTTTCGTCGACTTCGAGCAACTCTTCATCATCTTTCTGAGGTCCACTACAATATTGTAGTCTTTTTTTATAGCAGTTTGTTTCTTCTTATTTATATAAATAACACTTGATTTTAAAATACACAAATTCACGAAATTACCGGTAAATAATTGAAATTTTATAGGTTATGTTTACTATTTGATTTTTTAAGAGCTTTTTACCGTTTAATTACCCACACTTACACTGTTGCCAAGTTTTTCCATTCGTTAAAGAATTCAATTTGAGATTAAGACTTGCATAACACTCATTTATGACATTTGTCTAATGTGACGTTTTTTAGTTGAAACTGGAGATTTGACCTTTTGGAATAAGATCTTCACTACTTCCTACATGTATATAGACTAGAGATGTTCTATTACCATATTCGATGAGATTCTATACGATTACATCCACACTGATGGTAGAAAGGGGGGTGAAAGTTTGAATCGGACTTCGTCATTTTGGGACATAGAAGTATTAAAATGGAAATGATTACGATTAAAAATGATCTCTTTGAACATTTTTGAAATTTCATACCTTCGGAGGTTTAAATGTGGATGAAAGTTTGTGTAGAAAAAATGTCATTTTTTTAAGTTTGAAATATGGGAGTTGGTAATAAGGCTTCCAATTAAAAAAAAAATAGAAAGTGATACTTAGTATTTTGGAAAGTTTGTATAAGAAATTCGTCATTTTTAGACCAACCAGAACTGTGAAAATGTAACCACTCTATTATTTGTCCTTAAAATGTCAGTAGTTTTGGAGATTGTTCATAAAAACATATTATGTAATAACTCATTTACAAAAGCCATTTATATTAGAAAAAATATGATAAATGTAGTATGATATACATAAATAAATAATGATTAAAAGACGTTTCCAAAATTGTATAAAAAAAAATCCAAATATGATAAAAAAATTATGATAAAAAAAATTCTTAAAACTTTAACACTCTGTAGTCAAAAATTAAAAGGTTTAGGACATATATTGATAGTAACTTTTCTATTTAAAATCACCCAATGATTCATACCCGTTAGTATCGGCACTCAATTAATAAACACCATGTATATTACCAGAAATCTGAGAAGAAATTAATTTATACCAGTAGATTTAGGTACTTCTAAATTCATATTAAAAGTTTATTGTGTTGTTTGAAGTTAATTTATCAAGATTATTAAATAACTGTTTTAATATCCACTGCTTGTCTGTTGTAACTGAACTAAGCTGTTGTTTGTTTGTCTAGCAAACAAAACATCAGCTCGAAGTTTGAAACACAATATTAGCTATTTAATAAATTTGGCGTTGAGGGCCCCTCTAACTCAAAATAACATTGCCGTTTAGCACAAAGCTTTTAGAATATTATTTTATAAGAATAAAGAATGATAGATAACAGCGTTTCCAATATAATTTCTAAAATTGAGATGACACGGCTTGTGCTGTTGGATGACTTGATTTTTTTTTTAATTTAAGCTTTTTACAATGAAGGCTGAGTTTAAAAATTCAATTTTAATTTTGGCACTATATACTACTGGTTTTAGTCGCAAGATTCAAGAATTTAAATTTAAACCAAGATATTTATACAACTTTAATTTTAACCCTAATTTTAGTCTCAAAAAGCGACCACCTTGATATTCCCGAAAATCCAAAACTTAACATTAATATTAAGGAAAAGTAATAATTGCCCAATTGCATAATTAAAATGACCCAAAATAAAATATTTTGGGATTGGTTTTGTTAACATTTCCCCTATATTACTTTTAATTTCGTTTTGTTCTCTTAGGATTTTTTTGGGATTGACTGAATTTTTATTATGTCGACAAGACTTTGCATTTCAACTGTACATTTTTTGCATATGGCTCTAGCATCAGGTTTTCCTTTGTGTTAATTAGATTTTTAGGGTATAATGATGCCAAATAGACTCTCTTTTTTACTACTTCTATTGGTGGGTTAATATCTTAACTTATTGCAGATTTTTGTCCACAAAAAAAGATCACTCGTCATGTTTGGCCGCAAAATAGAAAATTATGCCGGTTTTTTATGTCGGCGGTAACTTTTCTTGTTTTAAAAGGGAATTGGCAAAGCAGTGTTTTGATTTTACACTTTCGCTATTAAACCTGAACAATTTACGCCATTGGCGGCGACTTTTCTTGTTGTCAGGAATTTGGAAGACAGCGCCACCTCGTACTTTGCATTTTCGCGAAATATGTATACCTGAAAGAATAAAATGTTAATGACAACTTGTGGGTAGTTTCCATGCAAAAAAAAAATTTAATGGTGGTTTTTCCAACCCTGGAAAAACACTTAAAAAATTAATTTAGAAAAAGATATGCGTAAAATGGCATTTTGTAGTGAAACACCTTATTTTAGTTCGTTTTTGAGAGCGCCTCATTTTCTTATACGTTTTAATTAAAAAATGTGTATTCATTTTTAGTAACAACAGCATCTATTTAATTTATATATAAAGAAAAACAGATAAATTAAAAAACAGAAAAAGGTAACAATAAATACCTAAAACGCCAAATAACAAAAAGTCAGTATTCTGTCAAAGTCTACGTTAATGCCGATGTTTCCAAAACCGGGCAGGTAACTGAAGCGGGCGTGTTCAGTGAAATAAAGAATTCACAATTCCCTATTCCACTAGGAACACAAAGTACTGTATTTCAAACAGAAATATATATGCTTTACTGGACTGTGCAAAAGAAAATAACAGGAGGGCTTACAAAAACAAGCAAATCTGCATAATAAAAGACAGCCAGGAGTCACTAGTGGCACTAGTAAAACCCAAGGTGACGTCCAAGCTGACATGGGAATGCCAAAAGAACTGGAAGTCCTGGGAAAACGCAACAGGGTAACTCTCCTGTGGGTACCAGGACATTCGGCAATAGAAGGCAACGAAAAAAGCGGATGAGCTAGCCAGACATGGATCATCCACACCATACTTTGGACCAGAACCTGCCCTTGGAGTGACCAAAACCACAGCACGAGGGCAAACCAGAGAGTGGATCCGAAACAAACACGAGGAATACTGGGAAAACCTCAGTAGAGTAAGACATGGAAAAAGCTTCATAAGGGGCCCATTCAAAAGGACGAAGGATGAACTACTAAGTCAAAGTAGGAAAAGACTTCGCATAACAGTAGGGTTGCTAACAGGGCACGATAACCTAAGAGGACACCTACACAAGATAGGCTCATACAATGGGGACCCAAGTTGCAGAATGTGCGAAGAGGGGGAAGAAACAGCCTACCACAAACTGTGTGAATGTGAAGCGTTAAATCACAAAAGACAGGCATTATTTGGGCAACCGAAAATGAGCCCACAGAAATATATCAACCAACCAGTCTCGGGGTTATACAGACTTGTAGAAGGAACAAGACTACTGGGAGGATTGGTATAAAAGACAATGGGAGATTAGGCACAAAAGGCCCAAGAGGCTGCGCTACCTCCGTTAGTGAAAGACGGCTCCCAGAAAGAAGAAGTCTAGCGTTTATAACTGGGTAACACTTATAAGTAAAAGTTTTTTTTTCTTGGGATACTGCACAAAGGCTGAGGCTTAAGTACAAACGTACCATGGGTGTCTAAGTTAAGTAAGACATACGTGTTATTAAAATTTTGGTAAATTATTGCGGAAAAAATTAAAAATAAAAACAATTTAAGTACAACAGATTTTATTAACACAGCCATGTTTTTTTACTAAATATGAGTCAAATTAGTCTGTTAAACATCTGTGATGTATTTTATTGGATAAATTTTTTTATGATTTTCATGGGATAATATTTATATAAGTAACTATTATAGCCCTGTTAATTTAAAACATATGTAAATATAAAAAAACCTAAATTCAGCCTAAATAAAAAATAATTCGGAAGTTTTAACGTTAATATAAACAAACAAATTAATATGTGTTAATTTTTCGGGTGGAGCCGTGACACACTTTATTTATCTCTAAATATATTGTTGATTTATCATAACCATAGGTGTAGTTTATACTTCTATCGATCTGTCTGTTTAAGTAATGTCCTTAAAAAAATTCGTATGTGTGAAACGACCTTCTTGAGGAATTTGAAATGTACAGGATGTCCCAAATTCGATTCTCATCATTGGGGTCTCCGAAACTTGAAAAGATACTAGGTCGATTAAATGTACGCAAACTTGAGCAATTTGATACTAATCAAAAGGCCACCTTAAAAGTTTAAAAATTTTAAATACTTCCGAAGGCTTTTGGAAAAAACCGAATATTCGCGATTTCATTTTTATTTGCTTATGACTTAATTTGAATAGATATAACAAAATAAATTTTACATTCTCATTGCTACTTTTTCTGTTCTACAACATAGTGTTATTTGATTTACACACCAACGTTTCATCTTTGAGCTGCCATCATCAACTTTGTTTTTTAAAATACGGCCCTGAATTTTTTATTACGTATTTTAAGAGCTTCCAAGATCCTAAAACCAATGATGTATGGATTTATTAGGAAAGTTCATGTTAATATGTGTTAGAGAGAGACAGAGAATGGATTTTTGGTAGGAAAACATTAAAATGACTTTTCCGAATAAGTGTGTGTGATACATCATTGATTTTGGGATCCTAAAAGCTCTTAAAATAAGTAATAAAAAATCAAGGGCCGTATTTAAATAAAAAACAAAGTTGATGATGGCAGCTCGAAGATAAAACGTTGGTGTGTAATTCTAATAACACTGCCTTGTAGAACAGAAAAAGTAGCAATAAGAATGTAAAATTTATTTTGTTATATCTAATTTAATAAAGTCATAAAAAAAATGACATGGCGAATATTTGCTTTTTTTTTCTAAAATATTCGGAAGTATTTAAATTTTTTAAACTTTTAAGATGACATTTTGATCAGCATTAAATTGTGCAACTTTGCCTTTATTTAACCGACCTTGTATCTCTTTAAGTTTTCGAGAGCCCCATGATAAGGCTCGAATTTGATACACCCTGTACAGGGTCATACGGTCATACAACGAGGGAGTATGTGTGGCTTTTCTTGATTTAAAAAAAAAGTAAAATAACCATCTTGTTAATAGAGTTGACTAAAATAATAGATTATTTGTCTTCAATTTTAATATAAACTTGGGTGAGGTCAAAAGCTTCCTAAAAAAAACTAAGAAAAACCGGCTAAAGGACCCTGTTGCTAGTAGGTCTAAAGCACAATTTGCTGGAAGAATAACCAGGCAGTCTTTGGCTTATAAACGATATTTTTTTAAATCGAGCACTAGCTTTATGCATCCTTTATGATGTATATTTGACCGAAAGAACATTTATATTATTAAGGTCTGTGATACATTTTTTGCAAAGACTTTTAAAAATATGTGTTTTTTATTCATAGGTCATGCTAATATACAAACGGCCGAGTGATGATCGCGTTGTTAAATTTAGCAATGGACTTAGCAATTGTTAAAAGTTAACAACAGTTTAGAATGCTTAACAAAACGTCATTGTCGGTGTTATTCAATGATTTTAGTAGGCAACCTGTCAAAATCTGACATTTTGTTAAACATTCTAAACCGTTGTTAACTTTTAACAATTGCTAAGTCCTTAACAACGCCATCATCACTCGGCCGTCAGACTAATATACGAGGATGGGATTCCGGCCTAACCGATGGAAGGCGCGAGCTGCCTTCATATGACCACATACTTAAATAGCCTTATACTTTGCTAGTTTATCTTCAAAATTTGAAGAGAGCGCGTCAAGTGGTTTATATTTTATAGTTTAAGAAAAAGTATAAAGTTTTACATTTTGTCAGGCATGGAAAAAATTGATTTATGTGCAGTATTGTCTCTCCGGTAGCGTAGTGGTCAGAGTCTCGGCTCGCTGTGCCAGCGATCCAGGTTCAATTCCCCGCCGGGGAGACGTATTAGATAGTAGTTATTTAAAATAACGTCCGTGGTGGCACTACCGCGTTGGTGTGCTGTGAAATGCATTATTTGCATGTTTCAGTGCTTGGACAGCGTTGACGGAAATGGAGAAAAAGATGGGTTAAACATCGGAAAACTCGGCACTCACGGTACTCTGGTACTTAGGAGCATGTATGTATATGTATATGTCCAGCATATATTAGGGTGCCACAGATTCGAGTGCATGCATGGGGATCTCGGAAACCGTAAGAGATACGAAGTCGGTTAAATTATGGCAAAGTTGCGCATTTAGGTGCCTAACAACATGCCGATTACAAAGTTGCAAAAAAATTCCGAGTACTTCCGGAGATATCCGGAAAAAAACCGAAATTTGCTGAATTCGTTTTAATTTTTTTCTGACGTTATTTAAAGAGATATGGAAAAACAAAAGACACTTTCTCATGACCACTTTTTAAGGTCTATAAAACAGCGTTAAGAGATTTTCCGTACGACGTTTCGTTTTCGTTAGACCATCAACTTTATTTTTTTAAATGCGGCACTCAATTGTTTATTGCACTTTTTTGAAGCAGTTAAAATCCCAATTACAATGATGTATAACACTTAATATTTTTCTGTTAAATAAACATATTTTCCATAACAGACAATGAGTAAGACAAGGAACGCACATCATTTCTTATAGGGGCGTTCCATATTTGTTAATAAATATTAAGTGTTATACATTTTTGTAATTGGGATATTAAGAGGTTCAAAAAAATTAAATAAAAAACCCGGGTGCGTATTTAAAAAAATTAAGTTGATGATGGTCTAACGAAAACGAAACGTCGTACAGAAAATTTCTCAACGCTGTTTTGTAGAGCTTAAAAAGTGGCCATAAGAAAGTGTCTTTTGTTTTTCCATATCTCTTTAAATAACGTCAGAAAAAAATAAAAACGAAATCAGCAAATTTCGGTTTTTTCCGGATATCTCCGGAAGTACTCGGAATTTTACAACTTTCTAATCGGCATGTTGTTAGGCACCTAAATGCGCAACTTTTCCATAATTTACGGTTTCCGAGATCCCCATGCATGCACTCGAATCTGTGGCACCCTGTATATGTATATGAAAAATCCTTCGTGAGCTGTCACAAAGATAAAAAAAAGCTATAAAATATTTTCATATTAAAGGTTTAGCTCCTACAGAAACTAAAGCAGAGTTAGATGCTACTTTAGGTGAGTCAGCGCCTTCATTTTCCACCGTAAAACATGGGTTGCAGTTCGCATGACCATCTCAGAAGAGTGTTTGACACTGTTTAAGCGTTCCTCAACTGAATTTCTTGGCCGATTTGTTACTGTCGATGAACCTTGGATCCACCACTATACGCCGGAGATAAAACAATAATCAACACAATGGACAACGATTGGAAAACCGATTCTGAAGAAGTTAAAGGCAATTTTATCGCAGGAAAAGTTATAGCAACAATTTTTTGGGATGCCAAAGGCATTATATTTATAGACTACCTTGATAAAGAAAAACTATAAGTATTACCTACACCAATATACTTGATCAGTTAAACCAAAATATTCACGAGAAACATCTCGGCTGGGTAAAAAAGAAAATTTTGTTCCATCAGGATTATGCACCTTGTCACAAATCGCTAATTGTCATGGCAAAAATTCATCAGTTAGGCTTCAAGCTGGTTTCTCATGCACCTTATTTACCAGATTTGGCTCTATGGGTTTTCCATATGTTTCTGAATTTGAGAAAAAAAAATTGTTGGTAAAAAGTTTGTCTCGGATTTAGACTGTTACAAAGGCCTATTTCAAGAACCTTGACAAATCAGCCTACAGCGATAACAAAATGGCCTTTGAGCACCGTTGGAATAAATGTATTGACTTACATGGAGACTATGTAGAAAAATAAAAATAGTTTTTAACACATATTTTGCTTTTTTTTTACTAAGGCTAAAAACTTTTCATCCCTTCCTCGTACAAATAAAAACACGTTAACTACTAAAATTATGCCATAACTTTTTATGACCGCATTTCCGGGTTCATTTTTATTGGTTGGCTCGTAATTTTCTATAAGATAACAAAGTTTGGGTTTTTGGTCTACTCTCACTATACACTGGTATAGTCTGTCTCAAAGTATACCGTGTTAGCTCTTGCCTTCATTTATGGATTATACCTGCTGACAGCAATAAAACTGCGGATCGGTAGGTATTAAAGGACAGAACATTAGGGACGGACTTTAATAATATAAAGATTTATAATTTATTGTTTATTTAGGTAAGTATAATCTTAAAATTATTATTATATTAAGAAATTAAATATATGCAAAGTTTTAATAAATGTATAACTGCATTATCTATACATAATTCCATTTTTAATCGAAATATCTAAATTTAATTCTGTTTCACTATCAGAGTCATCATTGAGATTAATTACAATAGGATTTATGTTGTTTTGGATAGAAATGTAAGAGTCCTCAATTTTTATAATGTGCTGTAGTGAATTTTTCCAGCTCTCAACTGGTATGTTAGTAATTACATTTTTTATCAAATTTATAACACTGGGACTTAAAGTAGGTGTAACATTTTCTGCTCTGATCTTTATTTTACTTGGTTCCACAAAAGCTTTATGGGGTTAAACATACAGTGATACGGAGGAAGGCGTAAGACAGTATGCCCAGCCTGTTCAGCCAAATTATCACATACATATTGTTTTTTAATTGCATATGAATTTAGAACTTCCAAAAGTTGCGTTTTTTTGTAACTGAATTCAAAATAAATATCATTTTCTAACAAATATTCCTGGATTTCAGTTTTTGAACTTGATAAAGCTGGTGCTTTGTGTAGCAGACGGCTGTGATAGCTTGCGTTATCCATGACAATAACACTGTTGTTTGGAATATTTTTTAAAATATAATTTTAACACCAGTTTTCAAAAAGTTCTTCACTTGTATCCTCATGATAATCCAAGCCAGATTCCTTAATATTCTTTGCAGACAACAGCAAGCAGTTTGGGACAAATCCGTCTTCTGAACCAGCGTGTATTATGGTAATGCGTTTTCCTTTATTTGAATGTGCTTTCGTCTGACAGTTTTGACTGGAATCAACCCATCCTTTGGATACTGTGTCGTGTGTATCGAACCATGTTTCATTAAGGTAAATTATGGATCTGTTTTCTAACCTATATCTTTTAATTTCTTGAAGGTAATTAAATCTCCAAGTGCGTAATCTGTGCGATTCCATTACTACTTGTCTTTTGTCTATTTTGCGGTATTTAAATTTCATTTTACAAACAACTCTATGGAGGGTGGCACGGCTAATATTTATATTGGTTTCGTCTTCGTCTAGCTTCTTTTTCAGTTTATCCAAGGTAGGAATAACTCCGCTTTCATAAAGACAATATATTTTCCTTCTTATTAGGTCCTGATCACTATTGTCTATACGCTGAGATTGAAAATCACTACGTTTTTTTCTTTTGTTCAATTCTTCACTAATAATAATATCCCTTCCATGATATTGGAGTTTTTGTAAGTAGACAGGTTTCTTTTAAAGCCTCTTGTTTAATTAGACCTCTACTGATTAAAGTTTCATACACATTTTTCACAACCTGTTTTGCATCTAATGACAAATGGTTTCGACGCGACATAGTTATATTCTCGTAAAACAACTTTTTCGAAACGCACAGTAAAAACGGTTATTCAACACTGCCACTAAAATATTAGCCAAAATATTTATATGCCTAATGGTTAATACTCAAGAAATACCTGGCCCACCCCTGCCCTTATGAACAAATGGGTTTACCCAATAACAATAGGTAATAAAATCGTTTAAGGTTTATTGGGGTATGGTCCGTCAAAAGCCATAACGATATACTTTGAGACAGACTTTATACTGTGCATCACATTGTAAAAAAATAGTTTTTATTTTAAAAGTATTTATTTTATTACTAAACAACATAAATCACTGCCTTTATAGATTCATTTTTATTCAATTCCGCAGAACTCCAAATTTACAATATTCGCTTGGAAATTTTAATGATTGTAAATATTATTCACTGAATTTACCTGGCAGTGGATCTTGTGTCAGTAGATACTATTTTGCATCGATTTCGTTTTTAAATTTGTATGAAAATATCGAGGTTAATAGAGAGTGGATATAGAAATTTTATATTCTTTACGGACGTTATTAGTAGTATATTGGGGGCCAAATGTTGTACCACATGTTTGTTACAAGTTGTAACTTCATTATATTTGTTATTTCTTTTAATTTCATAAATTTTTATACCCATTTCTCTAGTACATTTTATAAAACTAACGTTTAAAGACAAAAATTATCCGTTAAAAATGTTTTCCCTGTTCTTTTGTTAAGTATTTGTAACTCGGACAGAAATATTTTAAAAATTATTAAAAAGTTTGTTAAATATGGGTAAAATGCATATCCACAAGACACATCGAGATTGGGATAAACATCTTTTATCTTCGTCTCTTCCATGCCTTCCGCGCCGAACTCGCCCATTTCTCTCTAACAAAAATTGATAGTTGAACGGCCCGGGACTAGTACCAATACAGATCATTATATGTTTTCCTATTTTAGTTTAATTTGTGATGCAATATGGGCCACAAATTTAGCGCTGTTTCAAATAGGATCGAATTCGCTTTACCAAAAATTAGAGGTTCTCAGTGCTTACAAACATTATTTTTGTAGGAGACTGTACACACAACACATGAGGTTTGTTTGTTATTTAGTGTTATTTTACACTATTTCTTAATAACAAACAGACCCATAAACTTTTAAAAATTAATATCTTTTTAACTCGCTTCTAGAGATAGCCCGGATATTTTGGCTCACGAGCTTCTTGACAGCGTTGACGCATGTCTAATAATCTAACGATTTTGTTATAACCTAAAAAATTAAATTTAATGTGTAAAGTAATAGTTTGGGGTCTTTTCTAATACGTCTCGCATTTTCACGTCTGATATATAATTGGGGAAAATAAAAAGCCGCTTTGCTAACCAGAACTAACCATGACCGACTTTTGAATTTGTCTTAATTATCCCTACATAGAAGTTATTAACAAAATTTTTATAATTTTTAATATGGTAGAAGTTATAATTTTTTTAAAAAGTGTAATTATATATTTCTTGGGTTTTTTTAATACGTTGTTAAAATTTTGTTAACTTCTATGTAGGGATAATTTAGACAAATTCAAAAGCCCTAAGTTCTAGTCGGTCTAGCAAAGCGGCTTTTATTTTCCCCAATGATATTTCAGACATGAAAATGCGGGAACGTATTAAAAATGACCTCAAATTATTGCATTAAAATGTAATTTTTTAGCCGACTCCCTGCATAATAAAGCATGTTTCATGTATCAACACTGTCAAGAAGCTCGTGAGCCAAAATATCCGGGGTATCTCTTAACGCGAGTATCTTTTTAACAAATGGTCAAAAATTAATGTTTTTTTAATTTTCTAATACTGTAACTTATATTGTGTTAGTTTTTAAAAAATATCGTAAAAATCGTTTTCGAGATATTCCCAAATAAATGCATGGCTTTCATGCATGACAGATATGGACAATGTTAATTATGCACAATTTGATTGTTAATATCTCGTTTCACAGACGATAAAAAAAGTTTTTTTTTTCCACTAGATAAAAGACATTTTTATTAACCCTATATTTCAATTTCATTTAATTCTTAAAAAAAGTCCGTTTTACGAGTAAATTATCTTAACAACCTTAATTTTCTTTTTTTATATATTTGTTATATATTTTTCTGGTGTGCATGCACCGCCCTAAAAAATTGTAGTTCTGTGATTCATTTTCCTACTTTTGACTTCGTTTTTGTTGTTTTATTTAGTGTATATTTAGTAAATAATATTTCATAACTTTAAGTTAACTTTTTTTAAGTCAATTTATTTTTTTTATGTTAAATACTTCTTTAAAATAATAAATCGTAAATTAGAATTTCCTTGGAACACGTGTATTCAAACACCTCGTTTTCGTTCGTCATTGTGTTTAAAAAATACGCCAAACTACAAATTATGTGAACAAAAGGAATTTCGGTCTACTACCTTCCGTGTAATTAATGTACCCACATTTTGTAGGCATTATTAATGTAGGTACTACCTGCCGTCAAGGCAAAACAGGAATACAGTAGTTGTAAACACATGTAAATAAATAATTGGATGGCTCTTTTGTATCGAATAACTGGTTTAGTTTTACTTGTATTTATTTCGGTTTTAGTTAAAAGATATTTTTTATTAAATTCGGCTGAAACAGTGACATGTATTAAAAACTCCCGTTATGTCCCTTAAATCTTAAATTTCACAGGCAAACCACTAAAATCACTTCCACAACAACTGCACAATAAAGTTTAATATTAAAATAACTAAATATAATAGATACTGATAAAAATTTTCGCAAAAACAAATGCCCTAACTTATATTCGATTCAATTAAAGCAAAATAAATAGATTTTAATATGAAAAATAGTTATAATATATAATTAATTCAAAATTAATCAACAATTAGATGCAAGTTTGTCCATAATTTTTTTATTTGTTCTTTGAAATTAAGTTTCACATCGACATAAATTCCTAAAAATATAGTACATGGAGAGGATTTTAAGTTCATCATTCAAAAATATGTTATTGAGTACACATTTAATGTTAAGATATAGGTTTTCGTTATATTAAAAAAAAAGCAAGGTAAAGTTACACCATGATTTAATTTTTGAAATACCATTTTCAATTACATCGTATAAACAATTGTATTTTTGTTGTTTCTTAAAATAGTTGTATTATCCACAAACCTTCTAAATTTTCCATTTGTAATAATTAAAACTAAATTATTTAACTCGCGTCTAGAGATACCCCGTGATCACGAGCTTCTTGACAGTGTTGACACATAAAACGCTTTAATATGCAGGGAATCGGCTAAAAAATTACATTTTATTGTAATAATTTTGGGTCTTTTTTAATATGTCCATGCATTTTTACGTCTGAAATATAATTGGGGAACATCAAAAGCCGCTTTGCTAACCAGAACTTAACAACGTATTAGAAAAAACCCGGGGAATATATAATTACCCTTTTTAAATTTAAATTATAAAAATTTTGTTAATAACTTCTATGTAGGTATAATTTGGACAAATTCAAAAGCCCCAAGTTCTAGTCGGTCATGGTTAGTACTGGCTAGCAAAGCGGCTTTTTATTTTGGACAATTATATGTTAGACGTAAAAATGCCGAGACATATTAGAAAAGACCCATGATTTTTTACATTAAATGCATTATTTAGAAAAAGCCTACTTTTTAAATAACGCGCCGAGTCTCTGTATAATAAAGCATTTTCGTGTGTCAACACTGTCAAGAAGCTCGTGATCACGGGGTATCTCTGGACGCGAGAAAATATTTATATACAATAAAAATAATAAAGGTCCAAGAACAGTGCCCTAAGGAATACCACAATTTATATTTCTACTTTCTGACATAACAACATTTAAACGTACAATTTGTGATCTTTCTGAAAGATATGACTAGAACCAATTTAAAAAACATCACGAAATCCATAAATCTCTTCTATTTGGTCCTGAGTTTTTTGTCTTATCTTGATATTTCTCGATTGTTTCCTTGACCAATCTCTCATTGTGGCCGTTCTGCTTAAGTTCCCTAGATATGTTATTTTGGCTTGCAAGGATGCCTTACTGTTACATAAGGTCACTGCGCGGTTATATAGAGTACGTGTATGACCCCCTGCTTCGTTTAGGTGGAGTGATTGGAATTCTGATGTAAATATTGTCCAGTGTGGGTTGGTTTTCTGTATACCGAGGTTTGTATATTTCATTATTCAGAAAAAAACAGAAAATTTAAAGAAGCTGTAATAATTGCAAACAACCAAAATGTGTTTAGCAAACCTAGTGTCGGCATTCCGAATATCTGGCAGCCGTTGCTGCACCGTGAAAAATCGGTCAAACTTCGGTGAACAACGAATAGTGGGTAGGTCGTTGTTTTTAGGAATAATTTTTAGTTATCCCCTGAAATCGGTTAAAGATACATCACTAACCGAAACGTTGTCTATCAATCAACAAATAAAGGTCCAAGATTTTAGTGTTGTTGAAACCACAACATTGTCTAACACTTTCAAAGAAACGTGTAAAGATATTCAAGGAAAGAAAATAATAAGTCTCCCCATTTAAATAAATATACTTCATTTCAAGTCATAAATCTCGCATCGCCAATACAAGAACTGTAAAAGTACATCCGTTACTTTAATCGAATCGCTACGAATGGGCGGATTTAATGGCGTCTTAAAAATCGCAAGAAACTAAGAAAGTAAAGCCGGTGGCTTTCGCGGCCGTAATTAGAAAAATTGCATTCTTTAATTCGCCGTAAATTGTAGCCTAAAGAAGATTTCACGATCTTTTTCAATCGATCGCTGCTTGCGGTAACAAAGCAATTTAATGTTTTACAAAAATAATGGACAAAAAAACGTATTGGAGAAATGTACTGAAAAATTGTGTAGAATTCTGTAAATTATAAATAAACTGTTTGGTGTGCCTCAGGATTCTGTTTTTTTACAATGTTTGCAAAATAACAAAAATACATTTTTTTTAAATGGTGTAATTGAAAAAGATATTTTAAAAATTTAATCATGGTGTAACTCTAACTTAACAGGAGGGCTTATAAAAACAAGCGGATTTGCATAATCACAGACAGCCAGGCGTCACTAGGGGCACTAGTAAACTCAAAGGTAACGTCCAAGCTGACATGGGAATGTCAAAAAGAACTGGAAGTCCTGGGAGAACGCAACAGGGTAACTCTTCTGTGGGTACCAGGACATTTGGGAATAGAAGGCAACGAAAAAGCGGATGAGCTAGCGAGAAAGAGATCATCCACGCCACATTTTGGACCAGAACCTGCTCTTGGAGTGACCAAAACCACAGCACGAGGGCAAACCAGTTAATGGTTCTGAAACAAACACGAGGAATACTGGGGGAGCATCAGACGAATAAGACATGGAAAAGGCTTCATAAGGGCCCATCCCAAAGAACGAAGGAAGAATTAGTCAGAAAAAGTAGGAAAAGACTTTGAATATCAGTAGGGCTGCTAAAAGTCTAAGAGCCGAAGAGAGATCGTTCTCCACCCATCTGTTAACCGGATGAAACCCTTTTTTTTGTTAATCTTACACCTAAACAAATGCATTTTGACTATATTGCCAAAGTATGGTCAAGACTATTTTTAATTCAATTAACCAGCTTTTTTTTTTAACTTTGACTATGTGATAACTAAATAAATTTTGTATAGAACGAAATTTTGAACCGCACAAAACATGCCTAGCTGGTCTTGCCCGCTCATTTTTAGTCAAGACCATCTGGCAAGCAGGTGCAAAGAGGTAAGTTTTTATAAGTGACTGTTATAATTTAAGAATAAAGATAATTAAATATAAAACGCGTTGATATACTCTTGCCAGCAAAAAAATGTTCAAGTGACCTAATGTCAAGAGTTTGGCAAGAGTATATCAACGCGTTTTATATTTAATTATCTTTATTCTCAAATTATAATAGTCACTTATAAAAACTTACCTGTTTGCACCTGCTTGTCAGATAGTTTTGACTAAAAATAAGCGGGCAAGACTAGCTAGGCATGTTTTGTACGGTTCAAAATTTCGATCTATACAAAATTTATTTAGTTATCGCGTTGTCAAAGTTTAAAAAAAAAAGTTGATTAAAGTTAATTTAATTAAAAATAGTCTTGACCATATTTTGAGAGGCAATATAGTCAAAATGCATTTGTTTATGTGTAAGATTAACAAAAAAATGGGTTTCATCCGGTTAACAGATGGGTGTAGAACGATCTCTCTTCGGCTTCTCTACTATAACAGGGCACGATAACCTAAAAGGACACCTACACAAGATAGGCTCATACAATGGGAACCCAAGTTGCAGAATGTGCGACGAGGAAGAAGAAACAGCCTACCATATACTGTGTGAATGTGAAGCGTTGAATCACAAAAGATAGAAATTATTTGGGCAACCGAAAATAAGCCCACAGGAGTATATTAACCAACCAGTCTCGGGGTTATACAAACTTGTAAAAGGTACAAGAATAATAGGAGGATTGGTATAAAAGATAATGGGAGATTAGGCCAAAGAGGCTGCGCTGCCTCTGGTATTAAATTAAGACGGCTGCCAGGGAAGAAGAAGAAGAGCTCTAATTCATTTTTTTAAATAGAATTTAAACTAATATCTTAACAATCAAATGTGTAGCCGATAACATATTTTTGAATGATGAAATTATAAAATATTTTTTTATATATTTATACATTACAATGTTATTGTACATAAAAAGATCTTTTATATTTAGTAATACTGTTTCATTATTTCGCCACAGCTTCCAGCTTTTCTCTCCGCCATGATTTTTTTAAAGCCATATTAATCCTTTTTTTTATGTCTTTGAATATTAACATTTTTTTTTTGAATCCTTCTAATATGTTTTTGTTTTTTTTTAGGTAAATATAAGCTTCGGTTAATTTACAAAGATGGTTCAAGTGTGGGTAAGGCAAAATTTCTAAATGATTTAGTTTGTAATATTTTTTTCGCTTGATAAAGAATCAATAATTTCTAAAAATAAAGATTTGTTATGTCAGCATCTTGATTAGATTTTTTTGATGACATAACATTTTTATTAAATCAGGTTTAAAATTTAATTTAAAAATGAAATTTAGACAACACTCGATTTAAAAATGATGGATTCGGACGTAAGATGATCTTTAGAATCCGAAAAACAAAACATACCCATTTAAAAATCAAAATTTCCACTCATTTCCGGTAAAACCGAAGTTCGGGAAATCTTGTCATTTTTGCATAAAAATGATGTTTTTTTAAAATAACAACCCTACCAAGTTTTGTTAATATCGATAAATAAATAAAACAAATGGCAGCCGGAAAGCAACCTCGTGGGCACCCGGTATATCTTGCAACTATTGTTGTAAATAAAAATATTTCCAGTGGAAATATTTCCATGGAAATGGAAATATTGAAAATTTCCGAACGTGTCTCGGAAATATTGGAAATTTTGGAAATATCTAAAAAAAAAATAAGAATACGTTTTAAATCATTAAAACAAAAATTTCTATGATTTTTTATACTTTTGTACAGTACAAATTTCACACTAGGAAAATAATTTCTGAGAAAGTAGGTATATTAAACATATATAACAATTGTAAATCATAAAATCTCGATCTGGGAGATTTACCAATTATTGCTTGTTGGCTATTGCTTGCTTTAGAAGAAGTTGAATTGCACTTCCATGAAGACGGTATTGATGCTGAATACAATATTTAAGGTGTAGATGACATCGATGAAGATAGGCCTCTTGATAAAATTGCACAACTTGTATCTCGTATTCGGGTGTAATTACTTTTTTAGAAATTTTACTGTTTTCTTTCTATTTTTAATACTTAATTTTTATTTATCTTAATTTATTTGCGTTTTAACTTTTGCATGACAATTTCACGTATGTATAAATAACTCCAATGGTATGTCAAAAATAAAAATTTGCTATCGGATGGAAAGGAAAAAGTTACTGGCTAAAAAAATCTGAAAGTTTACGGTTCTATAAATCATGTCGTTTATTGTTACCTCAGTAGCGATTGTATTTTAAATTGTTGATTAATTTTTTATTTTGTTTTTAACTTTGTTTCATTCGCAATTTTTTTTAACAATGCCATTCGTTATTAGATTTTGGGCAAGGAATTTTTTGCCTGGTTTTAAAGATTTCGGAAATTTAACTCGTTTTTTAAAATATCCGGCCAAATCTGACCATTTATGGTATTACCTTTCAATATTATCATATATTTTCAGAATTTCTTGATATATTTTCGGAAATATTTCCAAATATATATTTCCGGAAATTTTCCATCACGACTTGCAACATTCTTACTTGATGAATATTTAACAAAAAATCTTATTATTATTCCGATTTAAATTTATCCCATGTTAATCTGGGTTAAATCCGTCGGTTAGTGGTTTCTATAATTTCTTCTTAAAGGTGAGAGTAAATTAAGGATGAAAAAAAGAAAGAACAAACACAGTCTATTAAAACGATAATAACAGTAACAAAAACAAAACGACAATGCGAAATAAGCGGCATGCCCGGCAATTAAATTTTTCAGCTTTCTTATCAATACACAAATCTAGTCCTTTTAGTTTATCGACGCTAACATCACTTTTACTTTTAAATCTGTATAAATATGCGAATTACGTTGGATGTTTAGCTTTTTCTTGGCTTTTTTTGTCGAATAAAAAGGTACAGGGGTTTTCCTTATAAATAGGCTATTTGCCACAGCTTTAAATTGTGGTCATCCTATCAGATAATAGTATAAAGAAGCATATTTTCTTTACAATATAAAGTAAAATATGCCTATTTATTGCAAAATATACGTATTGAAATTCAAATATTTTTGAAATTAATTCAGCGACTGGAACGCTCTGTGATTGGTTACAACTTTGGTGACGTCACTTGCAAGTATATAAATGTCACAAGCTTCGTGTTGTGTGTTTTCAGGTGTTATTTTCGATCTTTAACTATCTAAATACCTGTTTCTTGACCATTTTATATAAAAAACATATTTCAAGAAACATAATTATCTGTTTTGTACCTCAAAATGGACATAAATTTTGTGCAAGCCGATAACAGATACCTACCTGAGATAGACGCATTTATGATTCTGCGTTTCTTTAAAAACAACGCTGACTACTATGCTGCAGAACTCAAAAATGTAAAAACAGCTGTGTAAGTACCTCTAAAAAATTATTTATTTACGTGTTCATCATTCGGTATTTTTCAAAATCTTATTGTAGGTTATATTTACGGAGTGTAGAAATCTCGGTAGAAATATAAGGAGTACCAAAGTAAATTCTTCGCGAAGCCCATTTTGTATTTCGTGTAATTTATTATATCAGTTTCCATCTGCAATTCAATAATAATACCGTTAAGTATAAAAAGAGAAAGTAGTAACTTGCTAGGTATTTAACTTCTAGAACAAACAAAATCATTCTAATCCAAAAGTTAGGTTAGGTATACCTTAAAGTGTTTATAAGTTATCTAAAGGCGATATTTTGTTGCATATAAATCGGTAGGTATTTAAAGCAGGATATTTGTATACTTACATTAAAGTGATCTTCACACATAACATTTGAATGCGATACAAAGCTGTTTGGATCTCTTCGAGCTTATTGTAACCACTTTTTTCGCCTTTTAGGATTTGTTGGGACAGATATAAACAGTTTTTGTGGTATTTTCAGAGAAGTATTGGTACATTGTGGCACTACACACCATTTATTTACCATTTTAGCCAATAAATTGAAAAATTATTAACAAAATTCACTGTAGTTGCACTCGTTGTTAACTAGTTTACTTGCATATGACGCCACGCGAAACATATGTCAATGCCATTACAGATACAGCGTTTTTAGCGCGAATTTTATAATTTAAACTTTAACATTGAGTTTTATTGAAAATACAGCAGATATAAAATGTACTGTGTTTGTTAGGTACCAAAGAATAATTTAAAACGATTTTTTAAAATCAGTCAAATGGTCTATTGGCATGCTTTAAAAGGTATTATTTGAATTAATACAATAAAGTAGTTTATAAAAAAGTTTTAGGATTTTTTATAGTCTAGTCGAGAAGAGTGTTTCCTGCGAAAAATAGTTAGAAGGCTTCAAAAAATATGGGCGATGGCTCATTCGAAGCGGAAGGCGTTTTGAGGATTTTTTCTGCCAATAAAAATTGCAATTGTTATTATTAAAAAACAAAAAAAGAAGCCATTTCGATTTTTGATGGTAACTCAAAAACCATAAGAGATAGCGGAAATTGCAAAAAAGATCCTTGAATAGGAGGAAATTTCCAAAAAAGAAGTCCGAACTTCCGAAACTCTTTCTCCATTATTTATAAATTTAATTTACCGCTGAATATAGACCTCCGCGCAACATTTTTGGTTGCGAGGTCAAAACCAATTACGTCACACTAAATACAGTCGAACTTCGATAATTCAAACGACCACTTAACACTAAAAAATTTCGAGTTATTTAACAAAATACATCAAATGCATTAACTAAGTTTATTTTCAATGTGGGAACGTAATACATTTATGTATATTATAAAATCATTAGGATACACAAATTGTACATAAAAATAAACATATATACTATACTACTGACTATTTAAGAGTAAAAAATTCTGTTATTTCTGACTGACAAGATATTTTTTTATTTTGACTTTTAACAAAATCTTCAATGCTGTTATAGGAATTATACGAAACATACGTTGTGTGCTCATTCGTTTTTAAAAACGAATTTGCCATCAACTCATTTGTTGCATGTCGTCTTCAAAATCATCATCTGTTATATAATTTTGACTGTCTTTTGGATTAATGGGCTGTTCAGATTCTGGCGTAGATTTGTAAAGATCTATCTATATCTTTATCCGTGGGTAACTCTTAAGTTACAATATCATTGTCCACTTGAATAAAACCATAAAACGTAACACCTTCTGCGCGTTTCAAACCACTATATTGCTTTAGTAGGTGCATTTCTTCGTCCCTGTTTTCTTTTAAATATTCATTTAGAAAAATCAAAAAAATATCATTCTCCTCTTTCCATTAAGAATACTTACTAAAACCGACAATTAGAAATGGTCCCAGACTTGACAGTAATATTCCATGCATTGGATACTTTATTGACACAACTCATCAAAGTTATGTTAATTTTCTTACTTTCTTCCAAACTTTAAAGTTTTTTTAATTCTTTGCCGATTATGGCATTTTAAATTTTGTATGACCTATTTTAAAAATACGCGAAGTTAAGGATTTCCCAGAAAATTTGTTTTTTATCGAAGGTTGCCAAATGTTTCGTTTCAGTTATCAAGACATTCGAGTAATAGAAGTTCGAGTTATCAAGTAAAGTTTTCACATAATGTTCACTCTTGATGCTATTGCCAACGAATTTGATTCGAGTTATCAAAAATTCGATATCGAAGTTCGACTTATTAAAGTTCGACTGTAATTCTTTTTAAGGTATTAAATATTATTATTTTTTTTTAATAATGGTGTATTCAGAACACTTCAAAGAATTTATTCCCGTTGAAAATTTAACTTTAAGGTAATTTTTCAACAAGTTAGACAATTGTTAATTAACAATATTTTTTCGAAATTCCGTCTTCATTGTACATTAGAAAGAAAATGTTGACAATTATTAATGTCATAAAAAAATTTCGCTTCGTGGAACCCTTCTCATATACATACTTAACAAGATCACGCCATAAAAGTTTAATAAATTTTAATCTTTGTTTAAAATAATAATTTTAATTTGATAATATTACTGTGGTGTTTCATTTTTTGTCAAAGTTTTAAAATTATTATAAACAAAGGATAATTTTTAAAAAACTTTTATGGCGTGATCTTGTTAAGTATGTATATTAAAAGGGCTTCACGAAGCAAAAAATTTTAACGACAATTATTTAAAAAAAAATTTAGTGTACAATGAAGAAGATATTTTGAAACAATTTTGTTAATTAAAAATTGTCTTACTTGATAAAAAAAATAGCTTCAAGTTAAATTTTGAACGGAAATTAATTCTTTGAAGTGTTCTGAATACCCCATAATTTTTTAAATTTTCAATTAATATTTAATACCTTTAAAAGAATTATTAAGTGTGAAGTACTCGGTTTTGACTCCGAGCGCGCAACCAAAAATGTCACGCGGGGCCATTTTCAGCGTTAAATTAAAATTATAAATAATGGAGTTAGAGTTTCGGGAGTTTAAACTATTTTTTTGAAAATTTCCTCCTCTTCAAGGATCTTTTTTGCAATTTCCGCTATTCTTATGGTTTTTGAGTTATCATCAAAAATCAAAAGGGCTTTTTTTTATTTCGTTTTTTGTTAATAAAATAAAAAAAATTATTGGCATAAAAAATTCCCAAAACGCCCTTCTCAGATTTGCATTCCGCGTTGAATGACTATTTTTTGCAGAATACACACTTCTCAACTAGACCACCTGTACCTAAAGTATACCTTAAAACCGACGAAATAAACAATATAGATTTGAAGCTCATTTATAACAAATAACCGTAAATATAACTTTTTAATTAAGTTAAATTTAAACCTTCGTTTCGGCCTTTGTAAATAAATATTCCAAACAGCGTCGATTCGATCAACTTTTCCTTTCTTGCGAGGCATCGATTGGCGACGCTTTTGAATATCGCAAGATCGTATCGACAGTAACCGTTCACGACATGATTTATTTTATCAGTTACGCTTGGTTACAGTTTTGAAGGTTATTTGCGAATTAAGCAAAAAAATACTTGTTTTAGATTCGTAATAATTGTAAAACAAGTCCGTTTGGTGAGAAATCGCTTACTTCGATTTATGTGTTTAGGATTACAGAGTTATTACAAACTTAATTGTAAATTAGGAATCAATTTCAGGTTTTAAATTTGTAATATTTGTAATTCAAGTCTGTTTTGTGAGTAATCGCTTACTTATGTTTACGGTAATGAATTTTATATTACACACCTTAAATTGCCAATGACTTGTTCAGAATTATTTGATAAGGACAATCCGAAATCATCCAGGGATAAAAATATATTTGCAAATTATAGTGGTCTGCATGAAAATTATCCCCGCCAAACCAATATACTTATTTTCCATAATTTTTACCTATGTATCCCTTACGCTGACCCGTAAATTGTTGAACCAAATCAAAAGGACATTAATGACGTATTACGATGGATTTCGATCAACCTACCTATTGGCGACTATTTATTGATTTTTCAAAGACAATTCTTAAGGCGAAATTATTGCTTATTTAAAGCGAACAACCATCTGCTTCTGAGGGTCATACTGTAAATACGAGTATGGAATGAAAATTTTTCAGCCTTAGTAAAAAAGAGCAAAATATGGTTTAAAAAAATTGGTATTTTTCTACATAGTCTCCGTGTAGCTCAATACATTTATTCTATTGGTGCTGAAGAGCCTTTACGCCATCGCTGTAGGCTGATTTATCCAGTTCTCAAAATAGGCGTTTGTGGCAGCTAATACGTCTAAATCCGAGGCAAATTTTTTACCAGCAAGAATTTTTTTCAAATTTAGAAACAAATGGAAATCCGATAACCCTAAATCTGGTGAATAAAGTGAATGGGAAACCAGCTCGAAGACTAACTGATGAATTTTTTCAGTGACAGTTAGCGATTTGTGGCCAGATGCATTGTCCTGGTGGAACAGAATATTCTTTTTTGCAAAACCAGAACGTTTCTCGTGAATATTTTGGTTTAACTGTTAAAGTAAGTTGGCGTAATACTCAGAGTTTATAGTTTTTTCTTTATTAAGATGTAAAAATGATTTCTTTTGCATTCCAAAAAATTGTTGCCATAAGCTTTCCTTCCGAAGGAATTGCGTTTGCCTCTTAGGAATCGGTTCGCCCCTTGCTGTCCAATGTCTTGATGGTTGTTTTGTGTCCGGCGTTCTTCTCCTTCGGGAAGTGCTTCATTATTTTAATGAGTCAATCACTAAGTGAGTTAGTAGTAACATGGACGATTTTCAATTTTAAATATCTCAGATGTCACTTGGCACAACTTTATCAATGCTTTTACGGGCACAGCAAAGCTTCGCTAATCCAGATCAATAAAATCCGAGGTAATCCTTGAAACAAGCGGAATATTGAAATCTTCTTAAAACTAATAAAATATACTATGTGCTTTGGGAATATATGAACTCATAATGTAATCAAGTATCATGTTATAAAATATTACTAAAAATGAACACTCGCCCAAGTTGTATGGTACACAAAAAGTAAGGCAAATATATTTAAGACAAAAAGGGTAAAACTTTAAAAAATTAAGGTTTAAAAAATTTACTTAGTTTTGTCAGCTTGCTTTACATGCATTGCCCGTTCTCTCATCGTGCGTAAAGGCCCCTACAGACGGACGTTTTGTACGCGTTTATGTACGTGCATTCAAAAACGCCCAAACAAAAACGTGCACTAGCACTGCCTACAGACGCACCTACAAATTCGCAGTTTTTGAGCGATGTCCATGGAAGTGGTTGATTTAGAATTGGCAGCAGTTGCGTGCACTGGATGGCATACCAGCAATCGTCTTAAAAAAATGTGCTCCCGAGCTTGCACCCATCCTAACTCGGCTCCTTCGAATCACTTACGACACGGGCATTTTCCCGGAGAGTTGGAAAGCTGCACGTGTGCAACCTGTCCCCAAAAAATGATCCAAAACTCTCCCTTCTAACTATAGACCTATATCTCTTCTTTCAGTTGTTTGCAAAGTAATGGAAAAATTTGTTAATTCCCAAATCTTAAAGTATCTGGAAAAAACATAAGATCTTACATGATAGACAATATGGATTCCGTCACAGTAGATCCATAGCTGATCTTCTTTCCTTTGTCTCACACAACTGGAACAAATTCCTTGAGTTTCTTGGTGAATCCCAGATCGTTGCTCTTGACATATCCAAAGCTTTCGATCAGGTCTGGCATGATGGGCTTCTTAACAAACTTCCTTCTTACGGTCTTCCACCTAAGCTTTGCTCTTGGCTTTCCAGTTTCCTTTCTAATCGACGTATATCAGTTAATGTAGATGGTCATTCCTCCAGCTTCTACCAAATTAATGCTGGGGTGCCCCAGGGCTCAGTGCTGGCACCCACGCTGTTTCTTCTACACATTAACTATCTTCTCTCTTCCACAATCAATCCCATTCATAGTTTTGCTGACGATAGTACCCTCCACTCTAGTATTTAATTTCTTAAGCCACCATGTAATTCCGATTTGGAAAACAAGCGCAGGTCAATGCAGATATTTCTTTCACAAGACCGCAAACTTATCTTGGATTGGGGCGCCAAAAATCTTGTTCAGTTTAATGCCTTAAAAACACAGTCATGTTCGCTGTCGCGAAAAAAGTCTGCCAATGCTCATCCCTTACATATGAGCGGCCAAGTTCTGCAGAACAAAGAGTCGTTTAATCTTGTCGGCGTTACTTTTGAGAATAACCTCTACTGGTACAAGCACATTACATATATAGCCTCGGCAGCTTCAAAAAAGCTTGGATTACTCTTCCGAGCCAGAAAATATTTCTCTTCTTCCAATCTGTACACTCTGTATGTATCCCAAATCAGACCCTCTTTAGAATATTGTTCTCATGTCTGGGGAATGGCATCCCCTACAACACTTAGCATTCTGGACTCCATTCAAAGAAGAGCCGTTCGTCTTATTAATGATCCAACACTCACAGAAAGGCTTCCTCTTCTTGCCCACTGTGGAGCTGTAGGGGATCTGTCGCTTTTCTATAGGTAATTTTACGGCTTCTGCTCAGAGGAATTGGCCAGTATAATTCCTTCTCTGGCAGCTCCCAACAGAGCAACAAGTAGTGCAACTTTTATGCATCCTTTTACAGATCAGTTAGAGAGGCCCCGAACTTCCCGCTTTCTTCGTTCCTTCATCCCTAGAGTGTTAAGACTATGGAACCCGCTGCCCGCAGAAGTTTTTCCTTCTTCTCCCAATCTCCAAATATTTAAGTCCCGTGTGAACAAACTCCCTCTCACCACACTTAAGACACCTAGGGTACGTTAGTACTTAGGCATCAGCCTTCGTGGACTGTCCAAAGATAAAAAGAAAAAAGTAGCTTTCTTAATTTCCTCATCGCTGTCATCAAGGTGTAACGATAAATACTCTTTATCTTTATTGATCCATTTATTGATCTCCGATCAGTTAATTACTTTCAATCCTAACAATCCGTAGCATATTACCTATTTCGGCCATTTTTCTTTGATCATAACTGAAGGATTTGCGTTTTTGATTAAGCTATGCCAGTGTAATGAAATTTTTAAGATCCCATATCACAGAACATGATCTGGATTACGGAATCACAGGTTATCCGGATTATAGAAGAATATATAATGTATAGAACTATAATTATCCGAATTACTGGAGAATTCGAATTATCGGTTTTCGGATTAGCGAAACTTTACTGTAATTATAATTCTTATGTGAATGTACGTACCAAATTTCATACCTTTATGTGATTCGTGAAATATAGACCCAGCGTGGGTCAGGGCGGAACTTGGCCTGGCGTACTTATCTATCAAGACCTTGACCAGTGGCGAATTTAAGGGGGGGCTGAAGGGGCTACAGTCCAGGGCGGCAAATTTTACCTTTTTGACGTGATAACGTCTAGTAAATCGATAAACACTGGCAGCACATACGAGGAAATGTAACGTTCCGCCTGAGCCTGCGCGTGCAAGAGCGCGGAACAAGCGATAGATAGGCACTTCGTGAGAGAGGGTGACTTCGTTAACAATTATGTCCATTGCCGTTTTTGCGTGCATCTTTTAATAAATTTACGATGAAAAGAAGCGATGAACAGAAAACACAATATTGATTACAATATACACATACTTAGATATTACGTTGAGGCTATTTTTGACCATCCCAGCTACTAATTGTTCAGAAGAAAGGTCATTTTCTGTTCTGAAACGGATACAAGATTATTCCCGCTCTAAAATGCGTGAACACGTCTTCAAAATGTAGCAGTCCTAAGCATTGAACATGCGATAACTAAGAATGTGGACTTCGAAGACGTTATTGACGCTTTTTCGAACACCAAATCTTGAAGATTTCGAAGAAAACAATTGTAATTTTCCTTTTGAACAATTCTTCACCAGAAGTATGATTTTTGTTTATTAGTATTGTACTTTAAGCGTGTCAATCGTTTCTAAAGTAAGTTTACATTTTTGTTATTTGGATCAACGAAATATTAGATTTATATCTTATTAAATTTTTACCTAAATGTTACTATACCTACATACAAATAAATATCGTTCTTTGTGTATTGACATGTTGTGAGTTTTACTCTCTCCTGTAATTTATGACTTTAAAAAAATAATTGAATCATACTATCCTTAGTATTATTATTAAATGGGAAATAGCTAAAGTAAATAACAATGAAGAGTGTGTGTGTGACCTTTTTTGCTAAGAATATATTAAAATAGAGTAAACATAGAAGAAAATTTAAGACACAAATAATCTATTATCAACCGGCGCTATACTGGTGGACCTGGACCGCGGGGGTGGCTGGGGTTGTGGCGGGCGGGGCGGCTATACGCTATCAGTCCCTAGGCGGCAAATATCTAAATCCGCCTCTGACCTTGACATTTAAAATAGTTAATTTACGACAGTCGTAAACAAAATTATCGCCTTATAGTAAGCAAATCCCGGCCCGCCCACAATTCAAATCGAGATTGGCATAAACATCTTTTATCTTCGTCTCTTCCATGCCATCTGCGCTGAACTCGCCTATCTCTCCCTAACAAAAATTGATTGTTGAACGGGCCGGGACTAGTACCAGTAAGGGGTCATTATATTTTTTGCTATTTTTGTTTAATTCGCGATGCAGTATTTTGAATGGACCACAAATTTAGCGCTGTTCCAAATAAGATCGAATCAAAAGTTAGAGGTTCTCAATGCTTAAAAATATTATTTTTGCATGAGATTGAACACATGAGGTCTGTTTGTTATTCTGTAATATTTTACACTTTTGGATCCACCTAGTCCTAAAATACACCTTCTATAAGAGCGATTACGTAAAAAATAATAAAATAATGTACACTATTTCTTAATAACAAACAGACCTATGTAAACTTTCACAAATCAATATCTTTTTAACAAAACGGCCAAAAAATTTAGGTTTTTTTTAAGTTTCTTATACTTTGATTTATATTCCTTTAGTTTTTAAAAAATATCCGTTTTCGGGATATTCCGAAATGAATGCATGGCTTTTATAAATTGACCGGTATCAACAATTTTAATTATGCATAATTTGATTGTTACTATCTCGATTCACAGACGATAAAAAAAACGTTTGTTTTTCAACTAGATAAAAGACACTTTCATTAGCCGTATATTTCAATTTTATTTAATTCTTAAGAAAATCCGTTTTAAAAGTGAACTACCATAATAACACCCATATAATACATACTCAGCCTAATTTGGTTATCCTGTGTTTTTAGTTTTCCTTAAGAATTTTTAATATATTTTTTTTGTTTTTGTAGTTTGGTTAAAATTTGTTTGCATATCTCATTTTTATATTTGTCTTCGGTTATTGACGTTAAGAGAGTAATAGTGAATGATAATAAAATATTTTCCAGGAATTTATTTGGCTTCTAACCTTTTACTGTTACCGTTAACAATGATTCATATTCGCACTCTACAGAACATGTATAGCGTACTTCTATCTTTCAACCTGAAGTAATAAACACATCTTGTTTTATTTATGATTATTACCTTTATGCAACTTACTACTTGCCTTGGAACATTTGTTATTCAGACCGTCTAGGTATCCGAGTTGCTCAACGTTAAAATTACCAAACACCAATTATTAAGATACAAAATTCGTAATTATTACTGTAAAATTATACACTTCCAAATGTTACTTCACGGAAATCAGACATTTGCGTATATAATTTTAAAATCGTTGTTATATACAGGGTGATTCCCATGTTAAGGCTTTTTTTTAACTGTGTATAAAACTCGTTAAAATAAACAACTTTTTTGAATAATTTTTTTCAAAAACCAAAAAATAACAAAGCTTCATAAATTTATTTGAAAATATGTCTAGTGTGGACCTAGGCATACAAAGATAGTTTAATTCTTATTTACGTTTGTTTTTTGCCTTGATAATCACGCATTATGAATCAGTCGCCGTGCTTTTACTAGACGAGGCGAGGGTTGATTAACAATTAATACGTGGATGGATATATCGCTCATTTATGGAGAGTGTCGTCCATCTGCGGCCTCTGCTTCGAGGTTGGATGCGCGACGGTTTCCCTTGCGGACTCAACCTAGTCCAAGGTATTTTATTAATCTCGTTCAACGGGCTAGGGATACTTGCGATTTGCAGGACCATCGTGTAGGGCAGGGGTCTCCAAACTACGGCCCGAGGGCCACATCCGGCCCGCGGAGAGCTAGCATACTTGAAAACTCCTTTTAGAGAACAAATAATTTTTATAGCAAATTAAATTTAGTTTACTGAAGTATTCTAATTTTATGTTGAATAATTATTAATATGACATCTACATTGATATGGTCATGGGCTAACTCCGCTAACTCATAACATTCTTGTAGGCTTATTGTTATTGTTTTTGTGATAAGTTGGATAAAGAAACACAGAATTGTAATGAGTAAAGACATGTATAATATGCAGAAAATTTAACTTCAGTATATAATAACTAACAAATTATTGAAATGAATCCAACTAACATTTTATACATTTTAAATAATCACATAACTTATAACTTATAACAAACATAATGACATATGAAATACTAATGAGATTTATGTAATTGAGATTTTCCACTGACAATAGTTTGTAGTTGTGGACTAATTTTACTTGTACCAATTATTAAAAGAGATTTAAGATGCTCATCAGTTAATTTCGATCTGTAAACATTTTTGTGTACTTCATTTTGGAGAAGGTTTTCTCACACAAATAAGTAGTACCAAAAACAGAAAACAGACCACGAGCAAATTTATGCAAATTATCAAATTGTGTCAGTGGAAGACTCTTATAAAATTCCAACAAAGATGAGTTTTGATATTTGTTCTTAATTATATCACTGCATTGTAGATCAATCATTTCGATTTGAAGTTCCGGGGCTAGGGTTTCAATGTCAGTATCAAAAGGATTCTGAAAAATCTTAATTTGATTCGCAATGGCATCAAAGTCCGAGAAACGAGTATCAAAATTTATCTTCAAAGCACTCAAAGTTTCGATTGCAAAATCGATAGGAAACTCAGTCTCAGTAGTGTGGCTGAATATTTCACATGTTTTAAAATGTGAAAAACATTTACTTCGTAGTTGTGATTGAAACAGTCTCAATTTCTTCCGGAATGATTTGATATTAGTGTATAAATCAGGAAGATGCTGGTTTTCTCCTTGCAATCCCAAATTCAGTTCGTTCACATGTTTTGTCAAATCAACATAGAATGCTAACTTCCACAGCCATGCGTTGTTTTGTAATTCAGTAAGAGGGCGATGCTTTTCATTCAAAAAAATTTCGATCACTGCTCGAAGTTCAAAAAGCGCTGAAGGACTTTCCCACAACTAAGCCAGCGTACGGCAGTATGATAAGGTAAGTCAGTTTCTCCAATCTCTTCAATAAATTGTCGGAATTGTCGGTGATTCAGCCCAAAAGATCTGATAAAATTAACAGTTGATATGACTGGTTTCAGAACGTCAAGACATATCCAAACATTTTCCGCACAAAGACTGTTGATGAATGATACAATGTAAGACTAATGGTTTTGAACCACCGTCATTTTCTACAGCCTTTGACACAAGAGCGACCACTCCTTTATCTTTCCCACTCATGTTTTTGCCTCCATCAGTTGTAATACATTTCAAGTTTTTCCATCGAAGGTTCTTTTGATTAATGGCCATTTCAACTCTAAAAATATCTGTACCAGTAGTTGTGCCATGAATACTATACATATCAAGAAGTTCTTCGTGCACTTCATAGCTTTTATCTACTCCTCGAATATAAATCAACACCTGAGCAGTATCTGACACATCCGTTGACTCATCCAAGGCCAAAGAAAACCACTCAAAATGTCCATTTTTGTCGAACAGTTGAGAGGATATATTTTCAGCGATGTTTTCTACCCTTCGAGCCACAGTGTTTGCTGACATACTGACAGTTTTTAATAAATTTACCTTTTCAGGGCACATTTCTTCGGCTACTGCAATTATGCATTCTTTGATCATTTCTCCATCGGTGAATGGTTTTCCACGTTTTGCAATTTCAAGAGCCACACGAAAGCTGGCACGAGTTGCAGCCTCTTGTTCAGTTTTGAGTTTTGTAAATGAAGATTGCTGCGATTTCAATCCGCGCTGCATAGCTTCGAATTTTTCTCTCCGCAAAGTTTCTGTATATTTTGAGTAATTTTGAAAATGTTTTGTTTCATAATGACGTTTAATGTTATATTCTTTGAGAACGGCTATGCTTTCATTGCAAATCAAACATAGCGCCTTGTTACTGGACTCAATTACGAAATACTGAATGGTCCACTGATCTTTGAATTTTCTGCATTCACTATCAATTTTTCGCTTCTTTTCCATACTACTAATTCACACACAAAAGCAACAATTCAAATCAAAATACTGTTATAAAGATGTCTTAAACTTAAACACGCACAAACACGTTTTAAGGAGGTATGCAATATTTTATTTAACAACAGTGTCATAGGAACTGACTTGTGGTTGCGCCACTAGCCTTCTTATATATTCCAATTACTGCCATCTAGAAGTGAGTGGAAGACACCAGAACTTTCTCGAACCAAGGAGATTATTCTGTACGTGCTATTATCGCCATCTGTTAGCGATAGAAGGTACTACCTATTTCCGCTTGTGTCCACCAGATGTCGTGTCACGTTACTCCTTATGGCTCGTACTCTACGACTAATCTAGAAATTACAGATAATGACAGGAAAATAATAATATGCAGTGTTGCCGTTTTGCGGACTTTAGTCCGATTTGCAGCCTTTTTTAAACGTTGTGTACTTTTTCGGACTTTTTTTTCATCAGTGGACTATTTCACTTCTTACCACCGGCAACAATGATAATATGGTTTTGGCCCTCGGAACTTACTGGAGTAATCAGTAAGGCTGGAAAGTTTGGAGACCCCTGGTGTAGGGCATACAGGAAGATCAAAAAATCCTGAAAATTAACAAAGGAAAAAAACAAGTTTTAAATCTTATGGAAGAAGATCCAACCACACATTATATAACCAGATTTCGTCGCCTGTTAGATTGAATCAAAAATTTTTAAATGGCCAGAGTCGTATTTCTTCAACATTTTTTAACATCAATTGACACGCGCTGCTCGCTGGCTTTTATCGAGAAAATGAGGGATTCATTAAGAACACAATTTTCTTACTTTTTAAATCATTATGCAAAATTGAATTTAAGGTAGATGCACCAATACCAGAATCTCTTGAATCAGTCTATAAGTAATTCAACGGTTAGCTGTAATTATATTTTTAACTGTGACAATGTTTTCTTGAGACCCGCTAGTCACTGGGCGTCCCTATCTTTCATCATCATCTAAATTAAAGATTCCTCGTTGAAATCCTTTATACCAACGGAATATGGTAGAGACAGAAGCACACTTATCGCCGAAAGTTTCAGACATTTTTTCACGGCACTCTTGGTAAGATAACCCCCATTTGAAGTTGTAGTAGAATATCAGTCCGTAATCACGATGACTGAGACAAGCCATTTTTACAACTTTCCGCTAATCATGTAACAAACAGATTGAGCACAGGAATAACCTAGGCATGTTTTTGGACTTGTTTGTCTCTATACGTATTAATGCGACCATTTAAAAAGTTCAAACTTGCGATCTTTCTCATATTGCAACACTTATGGAGCAGCCTACGTATTTTGCTTTTTTTACCTTAGGCTGGAAAATTTTTATCCCCTCCCCGTATTTTTCAATATTATCATCAATATTACCATTCATGGTTATCTAGCACGCCGCTGCTAGATAACCATATATCCCCGTGCCGTACTAGGCCAATCATTATAGCAGGAAAAAAGGTTTCTTTTTGTAATTAATGTTAACAGATATCTGACTGCGCCATGAGTTCCGGAATAAACTGGAGATGAAAAATTCAATCAATTTTTTTAGGTACTTTTTTAAACAATAATTATTAAAAAAGGCATTTTTTCGTTTTTTTTTTTGATATAACAAAAAGTACTCGCTATATCACTTTACTTATAAAAAATTGTTTCTAGAGAATTTAAAAACCTACAAAATAGTTTTTGAAAAATCCCGATCCGACCATTTTTCGAGGAAAGCCGGAAAAACCCTTAAAACAGACCTTTTTTTCCAAAATTATTATCTCCGTTAATTTTCAATATTAAGGACTGATTTTTTGGGAAATGATAGTCAAAAACATATACTTTGAGCTGCCGAAAGATGAAAATTGTCGCATTAATATTTTTTATTTAATCGCACTATAAAAAATTAGGCCTTTATCTTACAAGTGCCGTGAATATTGGGCAAATGGTCCGATTTGAATTTTTAAAGCGGCTTTTTTAGGTTAAGATTAAAAGCTACTAATTACATATTTTACATTTTCATATAAGTTTGAAGAACATTGTTAAAAATGCTTGTGAATCTAGCGCGTCAAGCGAAAATTCGCGTACGTACAGGGTCTTTGATTATATTTACGTGGCTTCTGGAGCCTTTATTTTTAAAGACAGAAAAAAATGTCTTATATAAAAATTGTAGGTTTTTCTCCATATTATCTTTTGAAATTATCAGTAAAAAAATATCGCAATAAAAAAATGGAAAAATATAGGCAACTTCAACTTTTTTAAATGAAACACCCTGTATATTATGTGCTACAATAAAAGATATTTTTTTCTGATTTCAAATATATATACATTGATGATATTTGGATTAACCATTTTTGAGATATTTAAGCTTAAAATTTAAATAAATTGAAAAAACAAATCATATTAGTATCAAGAAAGCTACGAAAACAATAAAATTGTTTTAATAAATTTGACGTATTAATATTGTAAAAAGTTTAAATTTATTATTTAAGCTATTAAAAGTAGTTTGTATTGCTTTGTTGTCGATGGGCTATTTAAAAGAAATACAAAAAAAATCGCTATTATGCGTCTTTTTTATGGTAACAATAATAATATCACGACAGTGCAAAGGGAATATACTTATTACATCCTTAACAATGGGTTCCATCTATAGATACTATTAAATACATAGTAAGAAAGTTTATTGAACGAAAAAGCTTTAAAATAATGAAAAGGACTGCAGCACGAAATGAAAACAACGTTTTGGATTACCATGTTTTTTTCAGGATAATTATTATACTTTTTCTATTGGACTAGCACTAACTACTTTTAATAATTTTGGAAAATCCTCAAATATCAATCTCGGATGCGGCATCTGAACTTAATAAAACAGATTATAAAATTTATTTAAGCTTAAAATTTTACAAATTTTATCCTTATAAATTTATGTCCATTCAGAATCTTCATGAACAAAACATGCAGGACTGACCTAAGTAGGTATGCATTGGAAATAGCTAGGTTTATGCAGCAAAAAGTTTTTAAATACAATTCTATTCACCGACAAGTCTTCCTTTACTTTAGCAGGAATGTTTAATCACAAAAATAAACATTATTGGTTCAGAGAAAACCCTCACCAAATTCAGCAACATAACAATTTTATTGTTTCCATGGCTTTCTTGATACTAATATGAAACTTTTTTGTAGTTTATTAATAATTTAACCTTAAATATCTTAAAAATGGATTATCCAAATATCATCAATGTATATATATTTGAAATCAGAAAAAAAAGATCTTTCGTTGTAGCGCATAATATACAGGGTGTTTCATTTAAAAAAGTTGAAGTTGCCTATATTTTTTCCATTTTTTTATTGCGATATTTTTTTACTGATAATTTTAAAAGATAATATGGAAAAAATCCTACAAATTTTATATAAAACATATTTTTCTGTCTTTAAAAATAAAGGTCTTAGAAGCCACGTAAATATAATCAAAGACCCTGTACGTACTGAGTCGACCGTGAAGAGGGCACACAGCAGCGAAGGAGAAGCGAGAGACGGGCACAAGCATTTTTAACAATGTTCTTCAAACTTATAGGAAAATGTGGGATATACAATTTGTATCTTTTAATCTTAACTTTAAAAAGCCGTTTTAAAAATTCAAATCGGACCATTTGCCCAATATTCACGGCACTTATAAGATAAGGGCCTAATTAGTGCGATTGAATAAAAACTATTAATGCCACAATTTTCGGCAGCTCAAAGTATATGTTATTGACTATCATTTCCCAAAAAAATTAGCCCTTAATACTGAAAATTAACGGAGATATGAATTTTTGAAAAAAGATCTGTTTTAAGGGTTTTTCCGGCCATTCTTCGGTTAAAAATGGCCGGATCGGGATTTTTCAAAAACCATTTTGTAGGTTTTTGAATTTTTTACAAACGGTCTTTTATGAGTAAAGTAATAAAGCCAGTACTTTTTGTTATATTAAAAAGAAAACTAAAAAAAGGCCCTTTTTTGTAATAATTATTGTTTAAAATATTACCTGAAAAACAATTGGTTTTGATTTTAGTAATCTACAGGTTATTTGGAAGTCTATGGCGCAGTCAGATATCTGTTAACAATAATTACAAACAAAAATCTATAATGATTGGACTACACACATGTTTACGGTGAATAGTTCTTGCCTGTTACCTGTCTCGTTATCATCGTTTATATTTAACCAATATTTGGTTATTTTTAACCCTCGATACATAATTAAACAGATTGATGTTGGCAGGCCGGTTTATGTGTTGCAGTTCTTCGGTTCTCGTTTTATGTAGGAAGGGAAATACTGGTCGATTAATGGGAAAATATGAATGTGTTGACCTCGTCTGCGACCTACAAGTTCATTTGGAGTTGCGTGGGTTTTACGCTAAGCTTCGAATTGCCATACTTGTTTGCTAAATTTATCTTAATTATTGTTGATATAAAAAAACAAAGGTTTGTCTGACTTGTTGGATTGGTGTTTTACAGGATTGAATAACAATTATGTAAAAAAAATGGTTTTCGCTAGATACAGGGTCAGTGGCGTAGCTATCGGAGGGCTAACTTAGTCTTTAAAGCGACCTTCAAAAAAGTTAAATAAATATTGTAGTCACATAAAGTTTTTTCGACTTTTTAGCTCCCTGCCACGAAATCTCCAATAGCTTGAACTAAACTTGCAATAGGGCTTTAAGTATGGCAACTTAGTTTAAAAAAATGAAATTTGTAGGGAGTGCCCCTAACGAATAATCATGCACTATAAATCACGATAAGAAGTTTACATATTTTTCCTTGACAGCCGCTACAAAATAAAAAGTAGATCATCACTTGGTATGAAATGGTGAAAACATTAAAATAGTAACTAGGAAATTATTGGGTTTTAAAATCTAATATTATTTTAATTAGCGCGTTATTAATTATTAGTATGACAGTACATATCTTAAATATGCTTTAGTATTAATTTCAAAGTAAAATGCAATTTTACTTTCCTACAAAACATCTTAAAGCAGAGTTACGCTCTCGATTTTTTTAGATTAAGTTTTATTACACGTAATTACTTTAATTAAAATTAATTATAATCATAATCATAATTAATCATATTGTTATTTATTATTATTTTTTTAAATTTGGGCAAACTATCTGCAAATCTTTCCAGATTACGTTAGGGTTTACTTTTAGTGCTACATAATGTAGACATTTACAGTATAACCGATTTTATCCAGCATAGATAGGGCCCAAGTTACCTATTTGCCCCAGGGCCCTCGGTTACGTAAGATACTCCACTGTACAGGGTTGCCCAAGAAGGACTTAAATGTGCCATATTTGTGGCTTTTCTCATATGAAAAAATGTGACAAAGCCATCTTAGGTATTTTTTCCTAGGAATCGTAAAAAAAACACTTATGAAAATGATTTAAATTGAAACAAAGAAAACCGACACAAAATTAACATTTTGTTAATGGGGCGCCTTATTTATTGGTTCGTTTTTAAAAACATCCAATTTTTGTCGATACGTTTCAATAAAACGGATTTTGTATTTATTTTCAGTTACAACAAAATTAATTTATATTTCCGATCTTTAAAAATAGAATAAGTTAACAATAAATACCTAAAAAGCCATAACACACAGAGTATTTCAAAGTCTAGCGTTTATTGTTACCTTGAATACATATTGGAGAAATGAAACGTATTTATTATTATTAACATAACAATTCCATAATTGTAATATAAAATATAATATGTGGCATTATTTTCGAAGCAAGCCAGGAAGCGCTTTTAGATTATTTAAGACGGACGAAAGGTATTTTTAAAACTTTTGTGTTTATATCATCAGCCAGTCTTTTCAAATTTAAAGACGTTGAGACCACCATTTAAAAATCCAAAAGTGCTATTATGAGTGAAAATTTCCCAAAATATTTATTGTACCCCAATCAAGGTTTCGGCGAATCTTTCCCTCTTCCATAAATTCGTTATCATTCTACGTATAGGTATGCGATTTGATAAGTAAATTTATATGGGTATTCTTATTACCTGTAAAAAAATTGAGACAATTACGTCAAGTGGTTTTTGAGATATTCGATTTTGAAAATTGCCCATTTAATTTAATTTAAAAAAAAACGAAATTTTTTTATCGTCTGTGAATCGACATATTAACAATTAAATTGTGTATAATTAACATTGTCGATATCTGTCATGTATGAAATCCATGCATTTATTTTGGAATATCTCAAAAACGACTCACTAGGTATGTTTGTTATTAAGAAATATATAATTCTTTTTTACGTAATCGCTCCTTTAAAAGGTGTATTTTAGGACTAGGTGGGTCCAAAAAGTGCAAAATAATACTGAATAATGAACAGACCTCATGTGTTGTGTGTACAGTCTGCTACAAAAATAATAATTTCAAGCATTGAGAACCTCTAACTTTTGGTAAAGCGTATTCGATCTTATTTGGAACAACAACAATTTGGAAAATACTGCATCACGAATTAAACTAAAATAGAAAAAAATATAACAGTCCGTACTGGTACTAGTCAAGGGATTCCGGGCCCGTTCAACAATCAATTTTTGGTTAGAGAGAGATGGCGAGTTCGGCGCGGATGGTTTGAAAGAGACAAAGATAAACGCTGTTTATCCCAATCTCGGTTTGATTTGTGTAGGGGCAGGGCTCTACTTACTATAAGGCGATATTTTTGTTTACGACTGTCGCCAGTGAACTATCTTAAATATATTAAATTTCTCTGATATAGAAAGTTACTTTTTACAAAGTCAAGTTAAATATTCATTAACAAAACTTTGAGGTTTTGAATTGTGTTACCATTGTATTTACGCAAATTTTAAAAACTTTTCATTTTCGCCGTGTTTTTTATGTTTAAAGACAAATACTGTATTATTTACAAATGCATTTGTCTCACTTTCACGAAATCGTATGTTGGCGCATAAATTACACGTTCCGACATATGAAATTTTAATAAAAGTGTAAACCACGAAACTTGGTTGCTCTTAGGTCACCGCTTTCTATGAACCACAACGCTATAAAATGTTAATGCGATGTTTTATTTATATTTTAATGTTTCTCGGAATAATAATTGTTATTTGAAAGGCTTTTTATTGTAATTAAAACTGGGTTAACTAACAAACAGCTTTCTGCTTATATACAAAAAATTGGTAATATTAATATGTAAAGTATACCGGGTGATCCAGCACAGGTAACAGCTTATTATTTTCTTATTTATAAGGATATTTTTTTAAAATTTGGGAGGATTTTTATTGGTAGAGGGAGGGGTGTATGCTGGGGATAGCTGAATCAACTGCACTTCTCGCTGTGGTCAAATTTTACGGTCAAAGCACTGTTTGTTTAAATGTAAACAATTAGATACAAATATTAAAAATGGTGCATAATAGTTGTTGTGTAGTTAATGATAGATTGCACAGACTATTGTCCTGCTGGAAGCGCTTCTAGAAGTACTTTTGTACAGAAGCTATGTCCTGCCGGCGGGACGTACACCCGCCAACGTGGCGGTCCATCCGGCAGGACCTATTTCGGCACTGCCAGTAGCTGCATGCCCCTGTAAAATATTTCGATTGGGATATATTAAATAAAATACATTTTTGACCCATTTATATGGAGCCTACTATGCAGCTGCTCTACCGTTGATCAAAAAAATTAGTGAAAAACAATAGTTATTTATGATATAAGTGTTAAAAGTACAATTTTAAGGCACAAATGTGATAGTTTGTGTCACATGAGTCTCTTAAAACGTACTTTTAACACAAATATACAATATTTTTTCTACAAACGCAATGATGCAGTTAAAATTAAATTCTTTAAAAATTGGAAGATATAGTTTTACATAGCATCGTTTATAAAAATTATTAAAGTTGGCATTTATTAATAAATTCTAACAACCGTTGTTGATGCTGGTTGGTTACGGCATGTTTACTTCAAATTTGATACATCGTGTAAGTTTTAGCTCGTTTTAGTTTTTACTTAAAATTCAAACATCAATCCTACAATTAATATAAATGTTAGTAAATAAAAAAAGTTGACGTTACCTTTTAAAATTTGACATCTCATTTTTAACACTAGTGCTTCAAAATGTTAGTTTAAGGCACTAGTGCTTTTAAATAACATTTTAAAGGCATCTAGATATTGTTAAAAATTGAATTTTTAATGCGATTGTAGAAAAACTTATTTTAATCAGACATAGACATTTCAAATAAAATACTAATAAAAAAACAAAATTTATTTTAAGCACAGCCTTTTAGGAACTTTTGTAAAAATGTTATTAAAAATACAAAAAAAAACAAAGAACCAATTTCTTAACATAGAATTACAAAAGAACCTAAACAAAATTAAAAGTTGCTGTTCTTTTATTATTAGGACAAGAGAAAAAATGGTGGTAAGTTTTCGGTTTTCGGTTGCTGAATTTTTGGACGCTATTGTGGATAAAATGGTCCCATAAATTTTAGCACTTGACCAGTTTTATCAAAATGCATAAAACTCCATGCATTGTTGTTTTTTTAATCAAAATAGTTGGCCGCAATGGCGACTCGTGCTCCCGCTTGCATCATTTTAACATCTGACAAGGTTAAACTTTAAAGGCCTATTTCTTCCGTGTATGACATCGTACAAAGAAGGTAAAAATTTGCGCGGAAAGTTTGAAATTTGTTCTACAACCCTATATAAAAATAAGTCCTGCTAGAAGGACAAATATGACTTAAATCACCTATTAAAGCACGTACTACATTGCGCCTTTTTGGTACTGCCAGCAGGACGCTGTACAATCTATCATTAAATGTAAGAATACTGGCAGAAATAGTAACTGCAAATTTTATACATTTTTAACTGCTAGTTGGAAATTGGGGAAAAAATGGATAAATGTACGCAGACAAAAAGTTTTAAATTCAAATTTCCCGCTTGGCCGAACGACTTTCGGGTTTCGGGCTTAGCCGAACAACTTTCGAATTTGACGTAACAAGAAGAAAAACCTACTTGATTCTTACCGTGTACCATTTGTTTCTGTCTTTTTCTGAAGTTTTTTAAAGATTTGTGAGTTTTAAAAAGAAAAAGGTTGTTTTTAATAGACTAAGTAATTTGGGAGTGTCTGCAGAACTAACTTTAGTGTCTGTGTAGTCTTCTGTGATTGTAAATACAGAAAATGGCTATAAAGCCTTCAAATAAGTAAAGTTTATATTAGTGTTAAGTATATTTCAAAAGCCCTAGACTCGTAAGTTTTTCAGGTGATTTTTTGCTTATTGGGCCAATTGCCGATTTTTGTCGAAGCCCGCTAGTTTTTGAGTTATGACGCCTCACTGACCGCATCAAAATTGCATTAACATTCCTAAAATTCTGCCGATCTTCACCTTGGAGATTTAACCAGAAGTTATTCTGACATTTGTAATGTCGTTTTCATCGCGCACCGTGCCAATAGCGGATAGTTGCCCTCCTTAAGGGCTTAACAATGTGTTTTTGCGACTTTCGGTTTAGCCTGTCAGATTCGCCTTAAGGTAGATCACTCGCGATAGTCGTATACAAAAGTATCGCCTTGTAGTAAGTAAAGCCCGGCCCATCCACAAGTCATGTTTTATCTTCGTCTCTTCCATGCCATCCGCGCCGAACTCGCCCATCTCTCTCTAACAAAAATGCGTATTTTGAAAGAACCACAAATTTAGCGCTGTTTCAAATAAGATCGAATACGCTTTATCAAAAGTTGGACGTTCTCAATGCTTGAAAATAATATTTTTGATTGTTGATATGTTGATTTTTAATATCTTGTTTACAGACATTAACCCTATATTTTCATTTTATTTAATTCTTAAGAAAAGCCGTTTAACTAGTGAACTACCTTATAATTGTCTTTTTAACCATGTACCGCAGTATGACTTTTGCTTTTAAAATGGCGTCAAAAATGCATCTATTCAAATAAGCTTCAGCAGGCCATGATATGCAACTTGGACCATATTAATATGTAGTGCTGTGATTAAAAAAAAAAAAAACAGAAGTTATCTTACGAACTGATTTATACTGTATCGTCCGGGTTGATGTCAAGCGACGCGACGGTGACTAGCTTTTTCGTATTTTGGAGAAAAGTTTAATAGAATACTTTTAGTGGTCTATATTCAAACCCTACAATAAATTTTTGTATAATTGCTAATGTAAATCAGTCATTATGTCCGAAAATGTTAACTTTAATTCGACGGTGGTTACTCACTAAGAAAGAAAAATTCCGATAAAATGGTGAGCTGTCAAAAAACCCATTTGGGTTGGTTAAAAAGTACTGATGTAAAATTTTCTTTAAAACCATATATTACAATATACAAATTAAAACATGTTTTGATTGATTTCATATTGACACCTTTTTTTGAGCAAAATGTCTTTAATTCTGTAAAAAGCCAAGTGTTAAATGTCTGACCTTCATGTGTTTAGCGTGGAACAAAATAGGCACAATACGGAAAAGCTACCCTTAAATTATATTTTTCCAGAAATTATCTCAACTGATTTTATTGGGTTTTTCCCTCTTTGTACGTGACTGTTTAAATGCATTTACTTCCTCCTATTTATTTTTAGAAGGAATCGCACTTAATTTTATTATTATCTATATCAAGGCAACTACTAAGAAATGCAAATTAATTAAATTAATAAATTCCAATTAAAATTTCTTAATTTTGTATTTTTTAAGGGAATTGGTGAGTGTAAACATAATTCAGTGAAACAAATAGATTATAATCCCTTAGACCAGAATAGCTCCTTTCTTTTGGGTGGCTGGTATTTCAAGGTAAAGCAGGCAGTAAATATGGCGGATTTGCAGGTTTTTTTAGAAAAGATTGCACGCTTTCAGCAAAATTGCATCTGCAAGTAGAGATGTTAAGTTGCCGAAAATATATACCAAAATTCAATACAAACATTAAAGGGCTTTAACTAAAGCTCCCACACTATTAATTTTCGTGAATTACCCAACAGAAAACAAATAAATAGTTAATTCATGTATTTTTTGTGTTAATTTTTGCTAACAGACTCTACAGACAAAACAACGTAACAATAAAAACAGACAAAACAAAAGTAGTTTTGTGTACAAGTAAAAATTAACACCGTACTAGTTACAATACATCATTAACATTTTTATAAATATTTAATAAAGTGAAGTTTAAAAATGGTCCTCTAGAACACCAACGTCATCTTAATTTACTGCAATTTGTGGGCCATTTTTGTAACACAAAGACGGTGCTTCTTATCTTTAGGCTCCATGCTTGGAAACAAAATCAAAATAAAACAATTATGGGATGCGAATATTCTGGCGAACATAGCAGCGAATTTTCGCGCGAACATAGTAGCGAATTTTCGCGAAAATTCACATTCTTTGCTTGGAAATATTCGCGGCTCACATCTCTATCTGCAATTCGGCGATATTTGCAGATCTGCCAAGTTGCAGTTGTAGATGTATTGTAATACCGCTGTAAATCGCCCTTTTTTATAATGCGTATTCCAGAAAGTCATATGTGTCGGAGTAGGATCCTATAACTAATTTCCTAAAATTTGTTTTAGTACAATTGCAATAATTCATTCAGAAAATCCAATTGTACAACTTGTTCTAGCAGGATCTTGTACCCCATTTTCTTAATTATGTTACGTCTCTGCTAGGGCTAATATTCTCCTGTTATTTAAATTTAAAATTTTTAATTACTCATAGAACTACCATCGAAAGAAAATGTTTAAAATATTTGTCGTTTCACTTTTAAATAAGCAAGTTTCTCTTTTTATACACGGTTACATTAATAGTCGTTTAAACTTGTCAAACCTTGAATAATTTTATTTTATTTAGGCCACGGTTAAACCCGTAAGATCACAAAAAAATATATTTATTTTTTTTTAATAACTTGATTACAAGTAATTTCAAAATATATCATATGTTTAATTAGTATTCTCGTTGCGATTCACGCGAGCACAGTACCGTACTGCCCCACATTAAGTACTGTTAGCTAGATAATAGGAAGTCTGTGTATATAGGAAGTATTTATGTTGGTTCCTAAAGCACGATAAATTTAAATAAATAAAAAACTCTAAGAAGCTGTGTATAAAACTGACTTGTTAAGGTTGATTTATGCAGAAAAATAACATAAAAATAAAATAAAAAATATAAATATAAATAAGTAGGTCACACTGAAAACTTCTGCAAACTAATATACTCAAGTCACTTATGACACGGAGTAGGCTGAAAACAAAATCTAAATTCTTTTAAGTCTTGACATAAGCAATTGCAAGTCAATAGACAGGTATATCGTTAATTTTTCGTGAATTTTTAGAATTCGTCTGTTAGCGTTAATATGTTCAGGAGTTCAAGAACTGTGTACAACTGGTTCAATGAATTTAAGTTTGAACGAGTTTTTTTGAGTGACGAATTGCGTGAGGGATGGCCAATTTCTCTTGTCACTAAACATATCAAATTATTTGGGGTACTTTGGGGATTGGAAAGACTGCAATTGAAAAGAACATGCACCATTATCTTGAAGTTATAAAAGCTTGTTGGCGTTGGGTTCCCCATTATTTAACCGAAGCTCAAAAAACACATCGCGTCAAATGGTGCACAGAAATTCTAATAAAATACGACGATGGTAGATCAAATGCTGTCTACTACATCATCACTGGTGACGAAACATGGCCTTTGAGCCTGAATCAAAACCCCAGTCGGCTCAAAGACTGTTTTCAACTGACCCCAATCCAGTTAAAGTTAGACAATCCAGCAGTGTTGGAAAAAAGATGATTCCATGTTTTTTGAAAACAGGGGGCCAATCACAACGGTTTCATTGGAAGTTCAACGGATTAATGTTCTTTGGTACACTACAGTTTGTTTGCCTCATGTGCCGGAAAAAGTTCGATTAGTGCGTCCAAGAAGCAACATAGTTTTGCACCCTGGCAATGCTTTGTCCTATACGGCGCTGCAAACAAATCGATTTTAGAGCAGTCGAAGGTGAAATAATTGGAACATACACCTTACAGCACCGACCTCTGTCACTATGTGACTTCTTTTTGTTCCCAGAACTTAAAGATAAAATGCGTTTTTCAAATCCATAGAAAGCTGTTTCTGCGTTTGAAAACCTTGTTTTGGAAGTGACCCAGGAATAATGGCATTCATGTTTTACTGATGGGTTTTATCGAATGAATAAATGTGTTAAGTAAAAAGGAAAATATTTTGAAACACAATAAAGCAATTGTTCCTTACAAATAAGTTGTACTTCTTAGAGAGGTGCTGTGAAATACATTATCTTCATACTTCGCTACTTGAACAAGTTGTCGGAACTTGGGAACCAGATAGGTTAAACATCCAAAAATCCGTCACCCACAATACATAATACTTAAATTCATACAAGTCTTCGTCGACTGCCATAAAGATAAAAAAAAATTGACAGATTTTAGTAGGGTGTTAAACCTTATTGTCAAAAAAAATTGGAGCAACAAATTTCGAACTGTAATAGTAGTCCAGTAAATAAAGGAACAAAGCCGTAAATAAATCTGTACAGTTTTTTCTTGTGGCGCAATTAGGTCTTCGGGGATGCTTTCGAGCGAAAAAAAGGTTATCAACGTTAACAGGTGGGAAAGGGCTGAAAATGGCCTCTCAAGGCCCGAAAAATGGGTTTCCCGCTATTATCTGCCAAAATATGCGAATTGGGAATTTTTGTTTAGACAAAAAATAAAGATCGCCATGTAATCTACAAAAATGGTCCTTATAATTTTTTTTCAAAATCGATAGTTTTCGAGATAACGGGACCCAAAAGTCGCCTTATTTTAGCTGCCGCTCTACCGCTAGAATGCCGCTATCTTCATGGATTCACTTATAAGCGGGCGGACAAATTGTTCCATTACTCGGGCAATAATGTAAATTTTTTAATCATTCAAAGTTCATCGGAATGGGAAAACCCGTACCTATCATTGCATATAAGTTTGGGTCCATTCTGATTTTTCGCAGCGGTCAAACTTTTTTTTTCACAATATTTTGAGAGTATCTCATTAATTTATTGATATATATTTAAGAAAATGGTTTGTTATTAACATTTCTTTTTTATAATGAGACCTTAGCAAGTGTTTAATGATCCCAGAAAATTTCCTTCACCATCTTTCTTGCGTTTTGATAAAAAAATTGTTTGGCCCATCTGCATTTTTTAGGCGTTTCCGGAGTTCTAGAAAATCTGTACGTTATGGATTTTTCGACGGCCGTTTTTGCGAAAAATATTGGTGTTGCAAAAAAAATGGTAAGGACCATTTTTGTAGATTTCGAGGTGATCTTCATTTTTTGTCAAACAAAAATTTTCTAATTCGCATATCTTGGCAGATATTCTCGGAAAACTCATTTTTGGGGCCATTTTCAGCTGGTTCCCACTTCGGAATCGTGATGAACTTTTTCTTGCTTGAAAGCATCCGCGAAGATCTAAGAATTGCGCCACAAATGAATACTGTACAGCTATATTTACAGCTTTGGGTACTTTCAGGCCCTCAGTTACTGGACTATAACTGTTTGCACAAACGATTATGAGGGACCCCTAGCGTTCAGTATTCCTTAGATCTTGAACGTAGCCAATCGCATTGCCTGTTTGGCCATTTTAAAGATTACCTTGTGCCAGGGGTCCCTTAAAATTGTTGGTGCAAATGGCCATACATATTATAAATAAAGTGGCGTGCAGGAAAAATAGCAGCTAAAGAATTTCACGCAAGAAAACTGCAAAAACACCTATAAAAAAATGTTAGGTAAAAAAAATATTTTATTTTAAATCTTTGGATTATTGAAAACCCTTTTTTAATGTTTATTAACTTTTTTATTTTTTAAGGTGTTGATAGTGAAAAGTTTTAAAAATTTGTTGCTGCATATCGTACGTAACAACAGATTAAAAAATAAATAAACATTAAAGTTATTTTTAGAAAAGCTTAATGTTATTAGAAAAAGTTTAGCAACCCACTCGTCTAAATTTAGAATAAAATTTGTATCCAATTTGCATTTTATAGTTCTCGAATTGCGATTGCGAATCAACAGGTACTTACCCATTAGAGTAAAATTAAATAGGGTCACTGATTTTTAAACGTTTATTATACGTTGATTTTTAATTAGTTTTTTGCAGTAAGTGTGAGTTTATTTAGTTAAATACTTTTATTGCATTTATTTTGTCTATATATAATCTCTTAATTATAAATTCAAAGTCACATTCAAAATACAGATAAACAACAAAAAACAAGAAGACAATTACCATCCCACCAGACTCAGTCTAAAACCTCAGAACAAAATTAAAAATTTCAAACAAGTTCAGTAGTGGGTTTCATAAAAAAAAATATCTTTCACTGAATAATATGCTTTTGCAACCAAAATATCTTTAACCTCCTTGCGAAATGTTTTATCACTATTGAGTCTTTTAATACGCAAATGAAGATGATTAAATATTTTCTTACTTTTGTACAAAATAGAATTCCTTACTTGACTAGTTAAAGTTATGGGCAATTTAATATTAAGTGTTTGTCGAGTATTGTGCCTCGAAGTTGCATTTTTTAAAAAGCAGACAACAGGTCTCCAATAAAAATAAACAGCGGAGTGTCAAAATTTTATGACCCATATTTTTGCTTTAAACCTATACTTTATGGCACTTTTTTGTAAAACAAATATCATACTAAGGTAGTTCACTCCCGACAGTCACAAAATTATCGCCACATAAAGGTTTTCCAATAAGAATGATATGATTTTGTAATGATGTAGTAACTATGGTAATAAAGTTATACCTGCCACTAGTTGTCATTTATGTTCAGTACACTGTAACAATTGGTTATGGCTAAATATTCGCTCCAAGAACGTCTGGTTATTGTCCAAAAATTTGGACGCGCAAACTTTGGTCTAAATTAGAGGTTCCCAAACTTATTTCGTCTAACGCCCACTTTGAAACTCAGTTATGTTCCAGCGCGCCCCCATTTTTTTTTTCACCTTAAAAATCTCAATAACATATTAGTCCCGCCTGGACTTTAATTAAAACTATATTCTAAACGACACTTTTCTTACCCGAGAAGGAACTAATAATGCAACTTTCAATATTAAAGTATAAATATATAAAAATAAGTATCTTTTATTCAAAATTAACAATAATCAACATTGGCAATAATTCAACTTTACAATATTAAGACAATCGGGGTAGCGGGCGGAGTGGCGGGAGGGCGAGCGAGTGCGATGCGTGCATGCGGCTAAACGTCTTTACTTAAAAAGATTCGTTCGCAACCGATTCACTTTATTATGATGCCGGTCGGACTCGGTCGGTTTTGAATTCCATCAAAAATTTAATATAATTTTAAATAAAGAAATGATTTACATTTATTTCATTTTAGTATAATTAATTATTTTAAAAAGTTTATTTAGAATAAAACTTTCAAGAACTGAATTGATTTAATGTGCCTTTGAGAGAACTTGGAAATAACAAAATAATTTAACATACCATTCCAAAGAACAAATTTAGGACGCAACACCCCATTAATAAGAATGCAATGCACGATTTTTTGTAAATATAATTACATAATATGTATTATTTTTTAGATATTTTAGGTACTGCACTATACTTTTGTAAATTTCCATAAACCCAATACCATAATATAAAAAGTGGATGCTGTTTGGAACACAGTTCTGTAGTATCCTAAAATTGTAAATAAATAAATAAATAAAATACCGAATTACCGAATCTTCGAGTTCGAGCACGATTCTGACTTAGTGACCTTAAAAACGAAACGAATCATTCAAACTAGGTTCGTTTTTCATCGCAGAGCGATCGAGCAAGTGACTCAAAAAAGATTCAAATCCATTGAAAACAGGGAATTAATTTATTAAAATCAGTGCACTAATTCGTTCTTTTTAAACCAATCGTTCGCGAACGACACACCTTTAGTCACGCCAAATACACAGCCGGTCGCGAGCCGCGGCTGTGTATTTGGGCACCTGCACTCCGCAAACACGGACCGACGAATTGCACAAATAAATCGTACAATATTTGTTCGCGCCAAATTTGAATCTCGTATAATTGAACCTTCTAATTTTCATTTTATTTTTTCTTTATTTTTACTAGATTAGGTACATAAAAAAAATCCCGCGTTCGGCAAGTGCTCAGCTTGGCCGCAACCCGCAACAATATATAACAAGAACTTAAGCCACTGGACAATCGCGGCGCCGCGAATTTTCTGCTTGGAAAACAACGGGATCCCAACTTGGCCGAAAAAATTATCTTTTCAGATACAGCTCATTTTTGGTTAAGTGGATACGTAAATAAGCAAAATTGCCATTTCTGGTGTGAAAACAATCCACAACACAAAAGATTCACGAGAAGCCTTTGCATCCCCTAAAGGTAACTGTATGGTGTGGTTTATGGCATGGTGGTATCGTTGGACCATTTTTTTTTAAATAAGGTTGGAGATTCCGTTACAGTAAATGGTGAACGACATCGACAGATGTTGACAAATTTTTATGGCCCAATTTGGATGCGCTGGATTTACAAGATATGTGGTTCCAGCAAGACGACGCTACATGTCACACTGCTCATGAAACTGTTGCCTAGCCACCAAGAAGCTCTGATTTGACTCCTTTAGATTACTTTTTGTGGGGTTATTTAAAATCTAAGGTTTATGCAAACAGGCCACAAACCCTTGATGCTTTGAGATTGAACATTGAACGCTGCATTCGTGAGATTACGCCCGATTTATTGCACAAAGAGTTCGAAAATTGGATTCGTCGAATTTACAGGAGGGAATTCGACGAATTCCACGAAGCCGAGGTGGACATTTAAACGACGTGCCATTCAAAATTTGTTGTACTTCAAGATAATATAAAAAGTGTGGTTATATCTTAAATCATTTTTATTTTATTTAATTTTAAAATCATATCATTCTTATTGGAAAACCCTTTAGTAGGTAAAGTCCGGCCCGTCCAGTAGTTAAATCGAGATTGGGATGAACATCTTTTATCTTCGTCAATTCCATACCATCTGTGCCGAACTCGCCCATCTCTCTCTAACAAAAATTGATTATTGAACGGGCCGAAACTAGTACAAGGACGGATCATTAAATTTTTTATTTTAGTTTAATTCGTAATGCAGTATTTTAAATGGACCCCAAATTTAGCGCTGTTCCAAATAAGATCAAATACGCTTTATCAAAAGTTAGATATACTCAGTGTTTGAAATATCATTTTTTTAGGAGACTGTACACGCAACACATATGGTCTGTTTGTTATTCAGTAATGTTTTACTCTATTTTACACTTTCTGGATCCACCTAGTCCTAAAATACACTTTCCATTAGAGCGAATCAAATAGTTTACACTATTTCTTAATAACAAACAGAACTAGTAAACTTAAAAAAAATTAATATTTTTTTAACAAAACACAAAAAAAATCAGTTTTTTTAAATTTTTGTATTACTGTAATTTTTATTGGATTAGTTGTTAAAAAATATTATAAAAACCGTTTTTGAGATATTCCGAAATGAATGCATGGCTTTCATACATGACAGATGTCGACAGTGTTAATTATGCACAATTTGATTGTTAATATCTTCTTTCACAGACGATAAAAAAATCGTTTTTTTTTTAAATTAGATAAAAGACACTTTTAATAACCCAATTTTATTTAATTCGTAAGAAAAGCCGTTTAACGAGTGAACTACCTTAAAAAGGTATTGAAAACAGCCCCCCGCCCCAAAAAAAGGATATGCCATATATTAAATGGGACTCTATGAATGAGAAAAAAAAGTTTTCTTGTCAAAGTATTTTTCGTTTCATTAAAAAAAAACTTTCGTTTACCTAAATAAACATTTATTAGGTAAATTGGTTGGCTATTTAGTTCTTCACTTTACTACTATGCTGAAATTAATTGACTCTTATCTACTTATTAGGTGCATTGTGCTAATAATTTTCTTTATTTGAGACGGATTTGTTTCGAAAGGATTTTAATGTGGTTAAGTGAAACTCAAGTACGTTAATTTAATGATATTCACTGCAGGACAAAGCATCTGGTAGATGGATATATGAGTTTGTGTATTAAAGGTGTATGTGACTGTTCACTTAATATAAAATTAATTTTAGTTGACTAATTTCTCTTTTACGTATTGAGATTAATGTGTTTTTGGTATACGGCATTGTATGAAATTTGGACCACGTGAAAACGGAACGGGTAATATGGTACAGAAAGTGGGTAAAATTTGGCCTTTTTTCAGCCATCATATTCGTCAAAGTTTAGAGTTTTAATTTGGGCCATTTTATTATCTTTATAATAAGTCCAAGTATCTTTTACATCTACAATAAATTGGTAAATAAATGAGAATTGCAAGTAGTAAAAAAAACCTTTAAACTTGCTATTTTTATTAAATTTTTGCCATTTTACACGTTTTTGATCTTTTATTCTGAAAAACTATTTGATGCGCTTTGTGTACCAACATACTTTTTCCTGTTTAATATTACCCTTAATGAGCTTATAAACTAGCATTTTTTATTTATTTTGGTGCGTTGATCGCATTATGAATTTTTAAAAAATAAAAGATCAAAAAAACATGCAAAATGGCAAAAATTCAATAAAAATAGCAAGTTCAAAGGTTTATTTGGTAATTATTTACAACCTTATTTTTGGCCATATCTAGGAGAAAAATTAACATTTTTTATTTTGTTTTAATTCTGCTGGTTTTTACGGCGCATATATGATAAAAAATGTCGTGAAAGGAAAAAATAAAGATAATAGGTTTTTTGCCTTTAAAAGTTGAAAAAATTGGTTTATATGTTTTTGGATAAAATTTCAATTTTATTTTTTTTAAATGTTTTTAGTTTTTTTTTTAATACATAAAAAAACGAACAATTTTAAAAAAATTGATTAAAAAAGTTATTTTTTCAACAAAAAAATCAACTTTGAAATTTCAAAAAATCGGCGACTAGATAGCGGCGAAAATATTGAATTTCATGTTTTTGAATTAAATTTTCTTTTTATGTTTTTTTTATGTTTTTGATATATTTTTTTAAATACTTAAAAAAACAAACAATTTGAAACAAAAATTAACTAAAAAGATTAGTTTTTTGACTAAAACATTAACTTTGATATGTTCATCAAAAAAAAATGAAAATTTAAAATGCTGTAGAAAATTGAAAAAAACTTATGTTAACATCAATTCTTTTTTAAATTCTTGATTTTTAAACGTAGAAAAAAAATAATAAGCTTAGAGAAATAAAAGTTATATAAGATTATTTGCAAAAATAACGATTTTTTAAACTTTCAAAGTTGATTTTCTAACTGAAATATTATTTTTTTGATATTTTCGCTATCATCACCATAAATCCGCCGTAAAAACAAAGAATTAAAAAAATATGATGATTTATCAATTAATCTATTTTTTATGGCCAAATATAGGTTTAACCCCTCTTGTAAATAATTACCGTTTTTGTTTGGTACTTGCCATTCTGTTTTATGCACTTGGGATAAAAAATACGAGGCCAAAACACTTTTTGCATAAGCTAACATTTATAACATTATATTTAATTTTCCTCATAATAAGGGTGATTTTTGATCTAAATTTACTCTGAACGTTGGTTTTATTTTAATATCATAATATTTGAAATATTTTAAAACATTTAAATATTTTTTTTACAATTTTAAGTTGTATATGATTTTCTACATTTTAGAGGATGAATATACCCCCTTGCAAGGGTGGTTTTGGTTCAAAGTAAACTCGAAAAACCTAGGTACACCTGCTTTATATATTTGGATCAAAAAAATACGAAACTAAGGCTTTTTGAAAAAGCATTCTGCTTTTTTTAATTTTTCCCATTGATAAGGGTGGTTTCACCCTAAGATAAGGGTGGTTAATTATCATAGACATTTATTTCCTATTATCCTGAAAAACCGGTTTCTTGCCATTTTAAAGTTGTGTATGATTTTATATATTTTAGGGGATGATTGCACCCCCATATAGCTCATGGGGGTTGGTTTACAACCTTCTCAGGAATGAGGATGTAGTATATCATTGTTCCAAAGTTCATTTGAAACAAAAATCGCAGTGAGAATAACTTCTTTAATACCACTGCTATTTTCGCAATTCTTCAGATTTGGCAACTTTCCAACCTCTAAAAAAAGGTGATTTTTGAAAATTTGCAAAAAACGAAAAAAAGTGCTCAACCCATTTTTTTTGCGACGAATAATTTGGTATAAACATGTACAAATCTTTATATATTTTCCTTACCTCTCGGTGAATTGCAAAAAAACAGGCAGTTTTTGCAGTCACTCTTCGAAAAAAACTCTCCGGCGTTACCTCGTAAATTATGTACAGAAATCGTGTTCAAAATATTAAATGAGTCGGTGCAGTAGTTTTGAGGTTATGAGGGGCACCGACTTTAAAAACGTAAGTTGTAGGAAATCGCTTTAAAGTTTTAAACGTTCATAATCGAGTTATATCGGCTTACCTTACTTACCGCTCTATCTTTGTTATTTTTGTTCCGATTCCTCTCAAATTTTTACAAAATATTCTAAAAAGGTTCTCAATTCGGAAAATCAAACTTAAAAAAAAGTATAAAACGCCTATCCCCCCTTAAATTACAATTAAATTAAAATTTTCACTTTAAAAGACAAAATGGCTATTTTTGAAAGTTTTGTTTTCATTTAAAACACAAAGAAAAGCTAATTTTTGTAGATTGTGGTCTTTTAGGTTTTATCCAATTTTTTTTAATGATGGTACTGGTGATTTGCTGTTAAATTTTATTTACCAAAACAGCTTCTGTAAACTGTACTAGTAGCCCAGGCAGTCAAGCTCAAAATAGTGTCATACCTCCGAATTTTTTATATATGCACCGATCTTCTTGAAAATTTGAAATTAAGCTTATCTTACCCTCCATATCAAAATCTATATGGTCGCAAGGTGTGCAAATTGTTTTTAAGGGGTGAAAACCACCCCTTATCGAAAAAATAGGTTTTATAGGTTTTGCGGCTTTTTTCGATTTAAATGTCTTTTATTTATGTAGGATAAATATCCTAACGTATTGTACAATATAAAATTGGTGTATTTTGAAATATCAACCCTTAAGGGCCGCTTACACCGATTGAAATTTAAGCTCGTCTTTATTAAGCCAAATTAAAAAAATTAAGCTTGGCTTATATTTAGTTTGTTGAACCGCCATAATTTTTAGCGGGTTTTTTTACTAAGCCGGGCAAATAAACTATTTTCGCAAAATAGTTCATTTTTTCACCTTCAACTAACTTCACACGGAAAAGATTTTGAAGTTTAAAGTTATGTCAAGCACCTCATGGTTATGTTTTTGTTATATTTTCTGGCTTGTGATGATTGCAGATGTTTAGCAGGCTACCAAAATAAGCGACAGTAGAAGACAACGCGGTACCAATTTTTTAAATGAAGAAAGGACTCTTTTGAATATACTTGCTAAACACCAAAATACTATTGGGAATAAAACGACCCACCAGGCCACAATTCAGAAAAAAAAACCATTCTTGGATAAAAGTTGCGGCTGGATTTAACGCTACTTCACCTGATGGGTGTAACAGAAACTGTGCAACATTTAAAAAAATTGGTAATTTTTTACTTAACAGCCGATTTTATTGAAATTTAGTATACTGGATTTTTTGTGGCGCTAATCACGAATCTAAAGTCAAATGGTGTCGGAAGCTTTTAGTTTTTAAGTTATAACACCCTAGTCGGACCCAACCTCAAAAATGCACAAACTTTCCTAAAATCCCTCATTCTTGAACCTGGTCACAGCCAAACTGAATGATTTTATTTTACAGGATAAACTTATTTTTCCGATTATTTCCTTATTAAAAAACACATTTAAAAATCCTATTTTTTATATTCAAAAACAATAAACGAAATTATCTAGGAATTTTTAGACAGATAAGTTGGTAAAACTCAAAGGCGCCATATTTAATATTTAAATTGTTTTACCAGATTTAAATCTTTTGTAAAAGAAAAAGGTGCATTATGATAAGGGAGCATAAGGACTCCTGCAGTTATATTGCAAGGTATTTTTATTTAGAAGTTAGATATTAATACAAGTGAGGCAAGGCCGCATTTTCCTAAATTTGGATTTGTTGATGAGGTATATATTATAATATTATATATATACTGACAGCATTTTTTTAAAACACAAAAAAACTAATACAATTAATGTAAATTCCTATTTTACACAATTCAAATTTAAAAAGTGGGCACTTTTCGATTGTTTTTCAAGTTGTACCACGGCTTAAAAATTACTAAATAGTTTTGTTCATTTCTAAAAAGTAAAAATATTTTTCTTTTGGTGGTGTTTTTCTTTAAAATAATTAATAATAAAAAAAACGTTAAAATAAAGGAATTTCAGAAAAGTTTGTGCGTTTTTGAGGTCTGTGTAGGGTGTTATAACTTAAAAACCAGAAGTGTCCAACAAAATTTGGCTTCAGATCCGTAATCAGCGCCCCAAAAAAGCCCTGTATACGAAATTTCAGTCGGCTGTGGGCCCATAAGTAAAAAATTACCAATTCTTCATTCAATTCAATTTTATGTTCTGGAACAAAACACACGCCATTAATCTAATTGACACAAAAACGCAAATATTAAATAAAATTTAAGGTTAGAAAACCGGGCTTTTACACTTTAAGCCTATAATTTTGGCGGCTTTTAATAAGCCTCGCTTAGAGTTCTTTAAGCTAAGTTTAGTAGGCGGTGCAAGTTGATATTGTAAAAAGCCCAGTTTAATTCAAAGCTAAGCTTAAATTACGATCGGTGCAAGCGGCCCTAAGAATCTTTAAAAACTACCCTTTTGATAAAAATAATATAGAAAAAAATTATTTTAACGATTTGTAACATTACAATTGTAGTTGTACTGGCAAAAATTCATAGCATTTTAATAAAATTATTAGTTACCACTTTTCAACCCCCAAAAAGTACCCCTTTGCAGAAAATGAAATAAAAAAATATCTAATGACAGCCAATTTTTAGATTTTGCGTAGTTTTAGTATTACAGTTTATTATCTCTACTTGAAATAATTTTTAATTGTCTACACCCTAGCAACCCTTAAGAACCACCCCTTTGACAAAAATAAAATAAAAAAATATTTTTTAATGACTACTGATGTTTTGATTTTAAATTTTGTTGGTTCTAAAGTTTATTCTCTGAACAGTGTATATACATAGTAGGTCTCAAATGTACTTACAGACAATCTAGTGTCAACAGAAAAAATCAGTGCGCGAAAATTTGAAACTCTTTTAACTTTAAAATTGACTAAAAAAAATCAAAATCTTATTTTTTGTGTCACTCTGTTAATTTTGAAGCTATTCCATCCAACAAAAAATCATTTTAAAGGTAATTTTTAGGGCTACAAGCCTATGTTTGTTATAAGGGCTTGAGACCCTTCATATTTTATAGGTAAAGGATCAAAGGGCTGCGGAAAAGCAGTCCTCGCACTATAGTGAAAGTTTAAATCGGTTATAACTTCGTCAATTTTTATGCCACAAAAAAAAATAAAAAAAGGAAAATAATTGTCATAAAAAACGATACATTTTTCTACCCTTTAGTTTTTTCGTATCTCTTATGGTTTTTGAGTTAAAATGAGAAAAAAAATTTTTTGAAAAATCACAAAAAAAACATAATTTAAGCTCATTTTTTTCAAAACTGAGCATCTTTATTCAGTAAAACTTTCAGATGTCATAAATAACATACAAATAAAGTAATTGGTGCAAAGAATAAGTTTAATTTTGATTTTGAATGAAATGACATTAGTTTCGATTTTTTTTTAGTTTTAACTATTTTACACCATATCTTACTGAAATTTTAGTCAAAAAGACGTTTATCGCTGCTCATTTTAAAGGTCTTTTTATGCTCTTTAAAAATATGTTATGACTTTTTGTTGAAAAATGTACTCCTTTCCCGTTATTTGAGGTTAAGTACTTAATCACGTAAAATGAATGATCTTCAAGCAGCTATAACTTGCCTTAGGTAGAACTTTAAAATCTTCATAAATAGCTCAATTTCTTTGTAATAATTACAGAGTTATGCGTAAAAAACAATTGAAAAATGAGGTTTTTTTTAACGAAAATCGCACTTTTCAATTGCGAATAATTCAAAAACTATTGATCTGGCGAAAAAACTTGACATGACATTTTTTACCTCAAATTTGCTCATCTATCGATTTCTGGGGATATTTTGGGTAAATAATTGCCAACCATCGAGGGGTGGTTGCGCACATCGGCACCATATAAACCATCCATCTATCATCTGTCAAATAAATCGGTGCATATATAAAAAATTCGGAGGTGAAATGCTTGACTGCCTGGACTATAGTAGTTATTTCTTAACACTATATTTATTTAATCGTCCTTTTTATCTGTTTCTAATGCACCAACGAGAACGAGCATCCTGTGTTATTATAAAAACTGTCTTCTTACCTAGGTAATTGCTGGCATTTAAACGTTCATCCTACATACATCACCAATCTCAATTTACAGCTTTTAATAACGTAATTGGTGAGTCATATGATAATAATGCAATGGCGCAACGAATAGTGTTTAGTAATTAATTATTCATGGTTATTCACTAACTAATCCCATTTGAAAGTTTTTATGTATGTACAGTTACCTACTTCCAATATGAAATTTAAGAAAAAAATTATGTAGACGTATATATTGCAGAATTATAGCCTTATTTCGTAAATTAGTATGATCTACATTTTTAATTAAAGTAAGTGTGTGTGTTATATATACATAAAATCTCATTTATAACGAATGTATCTGAGATGGAGCATCTGATTAAATTTAATGGGTTTGTATTTAATTACAGGTTGGGATACTGTTATTTTTTATTTTGGTGATGTGCCTCTTTTACAAATTACATATTTGTACAGCACAGAGCTGGGTAGGAATTGAATTCCTCTGGAATCGAATCTTTTTATCGATCCAAAGGCTGGAATCGATCACTTTTTAAAAATCAGATTCGTGATCCGGATTCATAATAGAATTTTTAAGTGATCCGGAATTGGTTCTTTTTGGAAGGACCCGATTCCAAAAGAAATCATTTCTTATATTTCTTATTTGAGAAAATAAACACATTTGCCAGACTAATAACTTTTTTTACCCCTAAACACTTTTTCCATACAAAAAAAAACAAATGAACAGAAACAAATCGTTTTAAATGAGAATGTTCCCCATTTTGAATACGCCATTATCAAATTCTTAACCTAAGATTTCTTGTCTTTATTAGGTTTACCAAACATAGATTTTTATTGCCAGGCACTTTTATCATTGCTAATTTTATTGTAAGCCATACGCGATTTTTTTTAAATTTCAAACTATTTTAGTATGTCTGTAATTTAAATATTATGTTATTTGAGTATACAAAAACCTAAAATTAATTTGCCAAACGTTAATTCAATTGCTAAACCTTGAATAAGAACGACAAACTTATTATTTAAAAGGTTAGTTAATTCATAAATAGCCTGCAAATTAATTATGATTTCTTTGCTTCCTTAAGTACGATTCTTCGATGGCTAAACGGATATCACGTTTGCAGGTCCCGAGTTCGATTTTACAAAACACATCCCGTACCCCGTGTTCTAGTTCCAGCCTAGTTTCGGGCGGAGAAAACTCGTACACCTCATTTTTTGCGTGTCCCCATAGGTAAAAATCTGGGGGTGTGATGTCCGGTGATGTAGCTGGCCAAGCAATTGGCCCATTATTAGACATTATGTTGTCATTAAAGGTATTTCTAAGGACCTCCATCACCTCCCTGGTACTGTGCGCTGGACATCCGACTTGCTGGAACCACAAATTATTCATTTCATTTGGCGAAACTGTATTTCTAATGGCCGGTAAAATCTGTTCTTGCAGGAGTAGCAAATACCTATCTCCATTCATAGTTTCTTCAAAAATAAATGGTCCAATTAAACGGTTGTCTAAAACAGAAAAATAAATGTTTTATCTAATTTTGAGACGTAAATTAAAGGTGCATTTTAAATTACCTTTGATGCCACACCAGACATTAAAGCCAAACCTTGTTTGTAGCCGTCTTTCTTCTAAATATATGGATTTTCTGTATCCAGCAGTGATAATTGTGCCTATTAAAAATTCCACAATTTGTAAACCGGTGTTTCGTCTGTCCAGGGAACCTTGGATTGGAAATTGGGTATCTGTTGACATTTAGTAGTAAACCATTGACTAAAGGTGATTCGTCTATTGAAATCATTCCCCTGAAGAACCTGGACAATACGTGGTTTGTATGGATGAAAACGGTGTTTTTCTAAAGACCGATGCTCAGATGACTTAGGAATTGTTGTCTGTTCTTCCACTTTTCTAACCGATGTTGTGGGATCATCTTTAACGTTTTCCCTTATAATCGCCTCTCTTGTTTCATTTTTTTTTGTATAAGTTTTGGGATTCGGTTTCACAAAAGATCCATAGGCTAACAGGTTCGTAACTAAGAATCTAAAATGTCTTTGGTTAGGTTGTTGCCGCTCCGGAAATTGATCTTCGTATGCAAGTGCTGCAGCTTCTGTATTTCTGTTAGATTTCAAATAAATTTTAGCATATCCATTTTATATTGGAATAATAAGAGCCATTATTATAAATATTAAAATAATAAAACTAATTTTTATGAAGGGTTTCTAAACGAGAAATAAGATGCACGTTAATTTTGAATTTACATTATTTAAATTATAAGATGGTACATTTGTATTTTATATTAGAAGAAAATACTTCACTAGACAAAAATTGTTAATTAATTAAAAATCTTTAATACCAATTTTGAATCAATGAAAACCTAGATTTTTTCAATGTATTAAATGTTGTTATAATATATAATATATATATATTTTAATATAATTATATATATTTATATTATATGCTTAATATATACATAATTATTTTTTTTTTATTTTTAAAAATATTATAAAAATTTTATTTTATTATAATTTAACATAAGGTTAATTAAAATTAATGGTATAAGAGAAGTGCATTTATATTAGAAGATAGAAAGTTACTAAAATTGTTCAAAATTAAAGAGTATTAATCCAATTCGAAAAATCCCATTTATTTGTGATTAAATTTGTTTAATATTAATTTTTATTTTTTATATGAATTATATCAATTTTTTTGCTGTAAAGTAAGCATTTTAAGCTGACGATACTACGGCTAATAAATTATAAAAGCGAAGTGTCAATAAAGCTTGTCACTATCAACGCCTACTAGTACAAAAATGAGTTGTTAATTTGAATTAGTTAATTGATATTAAAACAATTTTCATCACAAATAAATAAAAGTAGGCCGATTTTTTTCAAAATTGGTATTGGGAACTACCTTTTACTTCTAAACAACTTTTTCTAGTAACTTATTTCCTTATCTTCTCAAATAAATGACTTTACTCTTGAACCATTTAATTTTTTTTCAATTTTCTAAACTTCTTAATAATAATTATAATATTATATATTATATATATATAATATTAAATATAATATTATTATATTAATTATATTATATATATATATATATATATATATATATATATATATATATATATATATATATATATATATTATATATAGATTAAACGTAAAATAATGTATAATATATATAAATTACATTTATGCTAAAACATATTAAAATTTAAAATTATATTAATATAAAAAAGAAATTTATTTTTTTTATTTTCTATTATTTAAAAATATAAAAAAAAAAATTTTTATATTTTATATTAAAAAATATTAAATTTTCGTAAGTTTCGTTTTCGCAGACCATATAATAATTTTAATACGGACCTGGGTTTTATTAATTTAAATCATTATCCCCAACAAATCAAAACTGATATTATTAACAATATGAAGCCCCTATAATCAAGTCGACTAAAATAATTTTTTTAAATTTAAAAAATTAAGTTTATACTCTGTAATGGGATTTTAACTCCTGAATAAACAATTGAATCCCTCTTTTAGGCCCAAATGCAGTGCTTTCTTGCCTTCAAGAATATTTTGACTGATAAATAGTGTTCGAGGTCACATTACAATGGCACCTAATAATACTTTTTTATGGGATAGGCAAAATAGATGTAATTAATGAAATTAAACAATCTAAAAGCCAAAATAATGACTTCATTAATTTGGATCAAAGACTGATAACTAAGTAACAATTTAGTGGACATGAAAAAAAAATAAAAGCAAAAATGAGGAATGTTGATGATAGTTACGCAAGAGAAGATATTATTTTAGTTATGCAGCAAAGTGATGATAAAGAAGATTCTGGTCCCATAAACGCACTAAAAGTTGGTAAAAACCCAAAAAAGTTTTCAAAAGAAGATTTTGTTGGGTTCGAATATTTAAAAAATATTGAATTGCAATTTCAAAATTGTCTTTTACAAGAAAAATAAAAAAAATGAAACAGGCAAAAATGTCAGATTTCTTTAAAAACTAAGTTTTTTGGTATTTTAAAACATTAAATTAAGTAATTTTAAGTACGTACGAGCACACAATTTTATTACGTTATTGGGTATGTACATGTACATAAATTGTTTTCTTTTGTTTTTAACCTTATGTTCTGTGTTATTATTAGATGAAGTTTTTAGCTTTGTTAACGTACATACTATTCTGTTCTTCAAGTATATATAAATAAAAAATAAATTAAACTACCCATTTCGTTTAATTGTACCCATTTTTCTGATTTTTTTTGTTTGGTATTTCTTATAAGCGAGACAGCTCCTGTAAGCAACAAAAAAGTAAATTCGATGTCCGCTTGTGAGAGCATTATTATATATATATATATATATATATATATATATATATATATATATATATATATATATATATATATATATATATATATATATATATATATATATATATATATATATATATATATATATATATATATATATATATATATATATATATATATATATATATATATATATATATATATATATAATACTTTTTTGTAATATTTCTCTCTTATTATTTAATCCCTACATAAGTAATATTCTAAAAGATCTCTTTCTTTTATTTAAGGAATCTGAAGCCGTGGACCACGTGGGCGTGGACCATGGCGTGGAGTGTCTCGGTGGGCGTCCGCACCAGCCCGCTGGACCCTTTCATTACCTCATCAGCGAACAGGCTAAATCTCTGGTGGCTCTACAGGAGTTGCAGCACGAAGTGGGTGCTCTTCTTGAGTTTCGAGATCTGGTCATGGAAACGTTTCCCAATCTACGATCCAAATTGCAGCAGCAGCTTACCAACTCGACACCGGCCACCATGACAGGTAGGTGGTTTTATTAGAACATAATAAAATGGTTGTCCAAATCCTAAAAATAATCTTTGGCGAATTTTTTTTAAGTACACATGCCGAAATTTGATAAGACAAACGTATTACAATGGACCGCTTCTAAGGTTTTATGTGAAATAAATTTTGATTTTGGAAAAAAATAAAAAAATTGGAAAAAAATATTGCAATCTAATTTTGAATAAAAAAATTGTAAAAAATACCATTAAGAACCCTAAAATAATAACAAACCTTAATTTAAAAAAAAAACATAAGAATGAATAATGAAAAAAGAAATGAATAAAGAAAATTTTGATTTATTGACAAATACAAGATATAGTTAAAATCGAGGCTCTTGATTAAGATTACCTTTGATGTTGTTTTAAGACTTATAATTTATAAGAAAATAAAATCAAATAATCAATTATGGCTCAATAATTTAGAATAAGATTAAAATAAAAATTAAGTTTTTAACAAAATAATTCAATTATAGTAAAAATGCGTGGGGTGCTTGATATTAAACGGTACAATTAATTTATTGGTAGCTATTTACAAAATTAGAGTTATAAAAATATAGTAAAATGCACCCCACGCTTTTTTTACTATGATTGAATAAGTTTGGTAATACCTTAATTTTTATTTTAATCTTATTTTAAATGAATTAGCCGTAATGGATTATTGGACATGATATCACTGTAAAACAAACTCTTTATACTTAAAAATTGTTTTCCACTTTTTAGTTTGGTTTGCTATAAAAGCATGTTTTTAGTTTTTTTTAACTATAATTTATTTTTAATATGTATTTTTATTTTTCGTTATAGGTCACCATCACTCAAACATTCCCATTTCTATCAGACCAGGTGACTGGACACCTGGAATTCGAGTTCGAAAGAAATTGGGTGTCGGTTCAAGTAGTTCGAAGGACAAGAAAAGTTGTAGTGATTCTGCTGCCGGCTCTTCAGCTTCAGCTGTCCAGGACTCGGGGTTTAGCACGGAGGCGTCGAGTAAAGAGACTCATAGTGCTTCGTCTACGGCACAACCAATTTCAACGTCTGCAACAGGTATGTAAGGTGTATTTATTCATATTTAAGTTAGGACGGTAGCGAAAAAAAACATAAAAATCCTAAGTAAACAATCTATAAAACCTTTCTTTGGTCGGCTTTTTTAAGAATGTTCAAGAACCATTCGTTATGTTCAGTGAGGTTCATCGCAAAATTACCTGAATATAGGCATTTTTCTAAAACAACGCAATTTTTTGCAATCAATCATTATTTTGTTAAAAGGTTATCAATCCGAGAAAATTTGAGTTTATAGATTTTTTAGTATTTTAAACAAATCAGTAATAAATATTTTAACCTGGATGGTATGTATTATAGTCTTGAAGCCCGAATTTCGGGCGTTTTTTGACGGTAGATTAAAAATGTATATTATGGCTATTCATTTTTTTCTATTTTTCTTTATTTATGTGTTAAGAATTAACAAAAAAATAATAATTTTACAAGGTTATACGCTGTTGAAATAGAAGGGAAAAAAGCGTGTCCATCTTGTCACTATTTTCTCTCTTCTAGTCATCCGAAAAATAAAAAAATGGTAGATTCCGTATCAGTGCAAATGTCATTATGGCAGGAACCAGAAAAATTAAAAAAAATGCTCGGGAAATGGCGGTTTCTCAAAAAAAAGCGGTAGTTTTTTTCAGTTATTTTTTAACTTTTCCGAATTTTTAAAAATAGTAAAAATTGAAAATTTCTATTTTTTGTTGGTTTCTGCCATAGAGAAACATATAAAGAACATGCATGCTTACTTTCAAAATAATCGGTCAATTAGGACTTAAGATTTTATGACAACCTTTTCGAAAAAAGAAGTTTCAAGACAAACACATTTAAAAATTTAAGTTGAGTTTTAAGTATTGAATGAAGAATTGAATATTTTACGAATTTCTTTTTGAAAGACGGGCACTTCCTTTTTTGGAGCACTTGAAGCTCGAAACTCAGAACTTTCGTTTTAGCATCAACAATTTTAGGTTTACCATTTAAAATAATTTATTCTTTTCGAAAAATCCTTTCAAGGAGATATTCTTGAGTATCAAAACTACGGAAATATGAAAAAAAACATTTTTTTTAAATTTCGGGCTAGAATACCCCCTTAAATATTATATTTTTATACATAAAAGCGAATACGACGCAAAAACTTTTCCCGCGAATCAGCAAAAGCACTTGCAAAAACTTCCACCGGCTCAGCCGGTTCTCTGGCCGAGAGAGTGATTGGACTTATTAAAATATCATTCGACGATGACGACAGTAATTTCTGCTTAATTTATGGAAATTATTAATTTATTCAGAATACAAACTGATCTGAATTTGGGTACATAAATTTAAGACCAAATAAGTTAATTTGGCATAAAAATAGTTTTTGCAATTTGATATAATATAAGACACATAGATATATTACGCTAGCAGTTAAATTAGCAGAACTGATAAAAAAGTCACTGGAATTTGTTGCTAATTAATTGCTAAAACAAGGATTTTGTTGCTCAAGCTGATTTCGAAAAATCGAAATTACTGCTATATTGATAAAGTTAGCAGGAGTTTTTGATAAACCGTTAATTACCTATCGACTGTATCACACGATTTTGTTGCTAATGTGTTGCTATAAATTAGTACTATCAAAAACATTTTTTTTTAAGCGTGCTACCTTGAACTTTATTTTTCACGACGTTATCAACTGCTGTGATTTTGTTGCTTTACAGGCAAGCAGTAATACTCTTAGATATAGTACAAGCAACAAAATGGTTTCTAATGGTCCACCGATATTTTTTATATTTTTCAATTTTTCCCTTACATGCAAATTTGAGTCAGCAAATTTTCACATCTGAAATATAATTTCTGGAAAATAAAAAGCCGCTTTAACTAACCAGAACTAACCATGACCGATCAGAACTGAGGACTTTTAAATTTGTCTAAAAGGTCGGTAATGGTTATTTCTGGTTAGTTAAAGCAGCTTTTTATTTTTCCCAATTATATTTTAGACGTGAAAATGCGGGGACCATTAGAAAAAAACTCGATATGTCAACATTGCAATTGCATTCTTGCACTCTTTTAAATAAATATTTAAATTTACTGGTACTATAGGTGCAATTGAGAGCGTGCCTGCACAGCAACAAAATAACTGCCTTTGATAACGTGGTGAAAAATGAAATTCAAGGTAGCATGTAAGGAAAAAAAATTGAAAAATGTGAAAATATCGGTGGATAATTAGAAACTATTTTATTACTTGTACTATAAGAGCAATTGAGTGCTTGCCTGCACAGATATTTTGATATTGCTAATTTATAGCAACAAATTAGAAACAAAATCGTGTGATACAGTCAACAGGTAATTAACGATTTATTAAAAATTACTGCTATCTTTATACCAATATAGCAGTAACCTCGATTTTTCAAAATCGGCTTGAGTAACAAAATCCTCACTTTAGCAACAAATTAGCTACAAATTCCAGTGATTTTTTATCGAGTTTTGCTAATTTACCCCTGCTAGCCTGATAGAGCCAAGACACAGTTTATTAGAGACAAAAAATTATTGCTGTATAATATTCCCTTTATTTTTTTTTGTCGATGTCGATGACATCATATTCTTTACTGTTTCAGCCTTGTCGATGACATTCTTTATTTTACCAAGCAATACGTAACTTCATTGCTTGATTCAGTTACGTATTGCTAGAGCATTTTCAACCAACCCAGTAAGGAAATTAAACTGCTTAAATACTTTGCAACGTAGTATCATTATGCACCCTGTACTCTAAAAATCATCAATAAAAACACCATATCGATTTATCAGTGACAATTTAGATCATTAATTTATAATGTCATTGTAAAACTGAACAATTTTATACGGGAATTTCAAAAAGAATCCTCGCATTTCATTTTAGTTTACAGCTAATTCCAATACATGCGCTCTGATTACGCAAGACAATAAAACAAATTTGGTCACATTTAAGAAATCAATTTATGACGAAAATATCTGATTTAATCATTAACAAATATTCTCATTAGCATATATACCAGACAATAACCCAAAACGATTATAAAACTCATTCTTACGTTGGCTGAATTTGGGTACATCGATATTTACCAGCACATTCAGCGGAAATAGCATTCCTTAGCTGGTCTAATTTTCATATTTTCTATTGGTATCAAAGAAAACTGGTTTCTGGAATGTCCCCATAGAAAAAAATCGTTTGGCAGAAAAGATCCGGAGACCTGGCGGGCCAAGATATTGCGTGGTTCGGGCCTATGATGTGCTATTAATGCGAATTTGTTCAAAGTATTCGCTGCACTTTGCTTCTGTTGCTGTGTGCTGGGTAGCCATCCATTTGATACCAAATCTCTTGATTATTCACGAGCAAGGTTAGTTGTTCAAAAGCAGGCAAAATTTGTTCCTCTAAAGTTCAAGAAGTATTCCGCATTCCAAATTTCGGTCAGAAAAAATGGTCGAAAGGATATGGTGGCCGGGAATTCCCGCCAAAACATTATTTTTTTGTGGATATTGAGTCGTAATCTCCAGCAATCTGATTTTGGTTTTCGTTATGAGCGCGGCAATTTTAAATGTTGGGTTCGTTTCAATGTAAAAGTGCATTCGTCGAAATCAAAACCATCATTATGTAGCTTCTCTGTCAGTGTTTGTCCTCTCCATCATCTCAAAGCAAAATTCCTGTGGTCGTGTTTCGTCTTCATGTTGTCTTGGTCTCTTTTTCATTTTGTAAGCGTGGTATTTACATCTTTTTCCAGTTGTCTCGTGCTAATGTTTCCTTCAGCCTCTCACACAAAGTATCGCACAATCCCAATCCCTCTCTCATTGTGTAAGAATTTGTCTCGTTTTTTCACGTCGATTTTTCTTCACATTTGCAATTGTTGATTACTGCTATATAGTTTCAGAATTTTTTTATCATCCGTTCTATTGTCAATTTACTTGGTATTGGACTAATGAGAAAATAGGCTGCAAACATAATCACTTACTCTTCGATAACTATTTCCCTGGTAAAACTATTTTCATAATAGTGATTTTTCTTGATTTGGAAAGTATGATTTTCATTATTTCAAAATGATGTGACATTGATCTGACAACTTGAGAGTAGAGGTTAAATGTTTTTAGTATTTTATTATCAGCTTCTAATAATACAGGGCGCGTAGAAGATAGGAGATTCGTAACTTATTTTAGCATTTATCTCTTAGCTGGCGGACTGAGAGAAGAGCTGAAATTTGTTTCTCTTCCAGAATTACAATAACTTTTACGGTGTCTATTTAAAAATCAATAATATTTTCTTCTAAAATAATTAGGCAGGCGGCAATATTGGACCGCTACAAAATTTATGAATTCCCTATGTCCCCAACACGGTATGGTTGAATGCTCGGTTGAATGACTCTGTACTGTCACCAATAATTTTATATATATTTAAGGTAATGTTTTATTTATTTGCTACCTCCTTCTGTTTCAAATGCAGTCAAATATATTAGGAAAAAAAATTTTTACACCAATCCTAAAAAAATGCCTTTTAATTTCCTTGTCTCTATAGGCCCGGACTTCAAATCAATAAAAATTAACTAATAAATTGTTTAAAAATAAAAACAATATTGCAAATAATCAATTCATTAACAAATTCATATATTATATACCACTAACTAAACTTATTAAGTTAAAATAATTTGATCCATTACCTCAAAATTCAATATTAATACTACTTTAATAGAACTTTCTAGTAAAATAAATTCTATTATTTAAAAAACTAAAAAGTAGAAAATAATTTAATTTACAGGGTTCCCATAGTAGACTTCTATTTTGTAAATGTCCAATAAAATTGTTAAAACTAAATAAAACTAACATTTTTATTACACTGAATTACAATTCACTCTCTTTGGGTTTTACTATAACATACGACTTATCCATTTCCCATAAAAATTACGTCTTTAAGTAAGTGCCATTAGCAATGCACTTTTCAAGATTTGACAAGAAATAATTTATGACGATGAAGGAAAACCTGATCCTATTTAATGGACCTTTTTAGGAATTCGGACTTTGCGATTTTTGGATGTTTCTGAACGAGTTGCAAAAACCTTTGACTTTAAATAGCCCCACAGAAAAAGTCTCTGGTGCAGTTAGAGTCCGGGACCACCGTAAAGCTAATTTAGATCCTACAAATAGTGAAATGAGAGTCGGCCATTAGCTTACTTCTCGCAAAAATCTTGAGGTTTAGCGGTACAACTCGTCGTTAAGAATCAAAACTATACATTAAATTATGTGTTCAAACCTAATGATGCTAATATATTAAATGACCTTTAGCAAAAATCAAGTTTTTCCTAGTTTTTAATGATGGTGCCTACTCGATTAAAAATATGTTGATCCAAAATTGCTATTGGACAAGGGGCGTTACTGGCTAAAAAAATCGGTTCTATTAATTGAGTTATCCCGTTGTTCACCTCAGATGTGACTGTATTCAACCATTGTTGATTAATAATTCTTTTAACTTTGTTTTATTCGCGCAATTGTTTTTGCAATACCAAATCTGATCATTTATGGTATTACCTATGATAAACTTTTATTATAATGTTTGTTTTTTTAGTTTGGTTTTTTTCTATATTCCCATATCTCTTCAAAACATTAAAAAAATCTTTCCTATTACGAACTCCTTAAGTGTACTTTAGGGTCATTTAAATTCGAATGGACGACTTCTTTTTATTTTTTCCGTTTAAAAGAAATTGCAGGGATGGGCAGCATACGTGCAAATCTATCCGGTGTCTTAATATTATTCTATTAAAATTTACAATTAAATGTAGTTAAAATTGCAGATAAATGTAAAACAACACGCTTTTGATTTGGTTTGGTTTTAATAATTAATTTTGAAAATTAAAGTAGTTAAATAAGTAATGCTTTTATATTTTAGGTTGGCAATTGCACGTTTAGTTTATAGTCTTAAGGAGGAGACGCTATAGGTGAATTTTGCAATATTTAAAATATATATTTATATATATATATATATATATATATATATATATATATATATATATATATATATATATACCAAATTATCCAGGAAATACTAGATTGAGGTCAATTCTGGGGAAATTCTATAATTGCTGTTCGCATAATAGGAAATCCCAATGTTAATTTTTAGGCATCCTGAGAATCAATCTACCAGTGTACACGTTTCAATAGAACGTCGCGATGAATTATAATTAATTTAGCTGTTCGACTGGAAACGTCACCTTTTTAAACTTTAGTTTGGCTAGTGGGATTTGCCGGTGGCTCGCCAGATATATGTTAAATTAAAAAAAAATTTAACAAAAAAGTTCCCAAATCCCTTAAGGTTGCTTTGGCGATTCAAAAATGGCACCGGATATGGGAAATTGGAATATTGGGAACCAGTCCCAAACTTTTTTTTAAATTTTAAAAAATTTATTCTTCCAATTTTTTTTTATTTTAAATTTGGTCAATGGGTGGTCCTTTCATAAAATTAACACATTTTTTTTTTGGGTGATACCCCAAAAAAAAGTCATCCTTTTAAGTCAATAAAAACGAGAAATTTGTTTTCCATGCCTTCTTGATCTTACGCGTCAACAGAGTGCATTTACTACACCTTAGGGTGGGCGAGGACGCGGAGACGGTGGGCGGAGACAACAAACTCCCACTACCACAATTTTTTAAAGCCGCATTAAAAATATTAATTTTATTAGGTTCTTCCAAATTCGGGTATCGATGCGATGTTGTTTCCGATTGCAAAACTACAGGGATAACGTTTTTCGGTAACTATTTTTCCCAAATGCCCTTTTAAAAAATACACCATTTTAAAGGTAAGTAATTTATGCCTCTGCTTTTAAGATTTTGAAATATAAATTGAGTTAAAAAAAAAAATAAAAAATTTAAAATTTTACTTTCACTCAGGAAATATAACTAAATCCAAAATTTTTACTTTTTACAGCAGAAGCCTAGATTTGGGGTTGGCTTTCATATAGTTTTAAAAAAATCGATAACCTATACCGTTTTTAAAAAACAAAAAATTTTTTTGAACCCAAATTGGGTCCAATTTTTCCCGCGGGGCTTTTTTGTGGGGTTTTTCTTTTCAATTTTGAAGCTTGTATTTTAACGCTTGACCAAGATAGACATATTATAAATTTTTTAAGAAGTCAAGTTTAAATATCTAATAATATATAGGGTGTTTCATTAAAAAAAAAACTTATGTCGGCATTTGGGTCTTGGACACCCTGTATATTTAAATTTTTTTCCCTTTGTAGGTTTTTTTTTAAACAAAACTATTAAGAAGTAGTTGTTTTATAGTTTTCATGACTTAAAAATACAACATTTTATTTTTACAGTTTTTTTTAACTAGCACTTTATTTTTAATGATTAAGGAATTTGATACTTGTACAATATTTTTTCCCTGGTCGTTACAACATGCTTAGAAGCAGGCAAAAATACGGGCGCTACTTTAAATTTTATTTTTTTTAATTAAATGCAAGAAAAATTTGAAACAAGAAAAGTTTCATATTGTAAAAATACCTTAAGAAATGTCCATTGATGGTGTCACTTTAAACTTTCTCTAAGATAGATAAGAATGACTTTTACGTATCTATCAGTTTTTGGTTCCTTTGTTCTTTTGTAAATCCCATCGCGGACATACTGTATGTGAAGTCTTAAGAGCAGAAACAAAAACAATAAGAGCTTTGTTTTTGTTTCTATGGATTTTATACATATGCAACTGGACGATTTCGTTTTTAGACGCCGTTGTGGTCGAATAAGAAAATAACTGTCCGTGTAAAGAGACCGCCGCAAGCAAAAAGCCAAGAATCACGTCCATCGACTTAGCTTAGGGTGAATGAAAAACCATGAATGAAGTAAAAAGGCAGATTCATAATAATCGGCTAATCGTGCATTTAAATTCGATTTTGATTTGGTCAGTGCGCGATTAAAGTTGGGGGAAGTGAAAGGAAAATTGAACAAATTTGTAGTGGGTTGAATTATGTCCTATCAGTGGATAAGGCATGATTTAGATGACGTAATTTTTAAAAAGTTAGTCATTTTAAAAATGACAGAACCATTTTATTACTTAAAAAAGGTTAAGTTTTATATATTGATGTATCAAATGGCATTACGAAGCCTTGCGAATATTACAATTTCTCATTTAGCAAGTGGGGCACAGTAAATCAGGCAATCATCCATGTACAGGGTGAGTCAACGATAGAGTAAAGTTCATTATTTCATTGGTTTCAAAAGTTATGAGAAAATAGTAAATATAAAATGTAAAGATTTTGGATGCACATAAATTTAAAATTATTTTAAAGTATACAGGGTGGCTCAAAAAAAAGCGTGACGAATAAAACATACATTTTTAAATAAGCACTATTTTTAAATTTTGTTTGAATTCCTTTTAAAAATTTTTCAACTTTTTTTTTAATAATAATGCATACCTAAACCTAATAGTTTTTTCCTTTTTCATTCCCAAAAAGAAAAAAAAAATTTTCCCCACTTACAAAAAAATTACGATAGCGCCCAAAATTTTTGAAAGGGTAGATCACTCTATTTGATATTGGGGTTATTCGAAGATGACGTAAAAGATATATGAACGGAATTTTAATTAAATTCTTTTCAGGGTGTTCAAAATAAACGAATATATTTGGATCATTTTTTAAAATTTAAAGATTTTTTAAAAAGGGGCACCATATATATTATTTTTTTTCTGAAAGATCTTACAAAAACCCACAACTTTTATTAAATATGTATACCTATTTTAATACTTTTTTTCGATTTATTAACTTTTCCAATATTTACCCTTCTTTCTGTCTAAGACTATTGCTATAACATTATTCCCAAAAAATGACATTGTAAAATTTTAACCTGCATCTGGGAAAAAAATTTTAAAATTTTTTGGTGTAGTAAAATTTAAAAAAAAATATTGGTTTTCCCAAAGTGAAATTTAATTGATATATTTTTTATACTGGGTGAGGGGAAATTTTTTGTTGGAGTAAATTTTCAACTCCTAATAGACGTTACCACTAGGCAATCTCTTTAGTGTTTAATGAAAGGTTTAAGCTAGTGATGCGTAATTAGAAAAAGGAAAGGTAAATTAAACCAATCTACCCTAGGAAAAAATTAATTTTTTAATTGAAATAATATGTATACCGTTTCGGTAAGCTGGCTTTGGGGCATCCCAATCTACCGTTAACCGAATAATTTAAAAAAAAATAATCCTTAATGTAATACACCAAAAAATTTGGGATTTTGAAAAATAAATTGGCCCTTAAAATGAACAATAAGAGGGGATCCAAATTTTTGTCAAAAAAATGTTTTATGGCACTTTTGAGTAATGGTCTTAATATAATAAATCCTATTTTCAACGTTAATCCATCTGGGACAATGAAAAAAAACCTTTCTAAAGTGTTGTGGTAAAAATTTAATTTATTACCCTATTTTTTTCCTAAACAGTTAACCAAAATTTAAATTTTTGCAGAATGATTTACCTCAACTTCTTTAAGAATTTGATCATAAATCCAACAAATGTGGTTTTCAGCAAGATGGAGTTGATTACCATCCCGGAAAGTTAAATTTTTAAATAATGTAACAAAAATAGGTATATGACATACTTAATAAAAGTTGTGGGTTTTGTAAGATCTTTCAGAAAAAATAATAATATATGGTCCCATTTAATAAAATCGAGATTTTTCAATTTAAAATGATCCAAATATATTCGTTTATTTTGAACACCCTAATAGCATCTAATTAAAATTCCGTTGCATATATCTTTTACGTCATCTTCGAATAAAGCTAATATCAAATATGAGTGATCTACCTTCAAAAATAATGGCGCTAATCATATTTTTTGCAAGGGAAAATTATTTTCTTTTTTAGAAAAATTGAAATATTGGAAAAACTATTAGGTTTAGGTATGCATCATTATTAATAAAAAAGTTCAAGAATTTTAAAAGAAATTCAAAACAAAATTTAAAAGTAGGGTGTTTCATTTAAAAAAATGTATGTTTTATTCGTCACTTTTTTGAGCCACCTGTATACTTTAAAATAATTTTAAATTGTGCATCCTAAGAATCTTTACATCATTTGTATTTACTATTTTCTCATAACTTTTGAAATCAATGAAATAATGAACTTTACCCTATCGTTGACTCACCCTGTATATATTTTAAATAATATTTCACATATGTATAAATTTTCCCATAAGACACGTTAAAAATCAAAAAATTTCAGCGGAAATTTCACGTTGCCTAGACAACGTGGTATTTCCACTTACAAGCACATAATAATCGAACCTGTTTGTATTGTCAATTAAAACCGTCAAAATCAGTCAAAATAAATCGATTTGGTTATGTACACGATGAAGAAATAGATAAAGTAATTAAAAAAAAAGATTTCAGTTATAGTTTTAATTATGTTGCATGAAATTGAAAATTGTGTGAAAAAAAAAACATTTTAGTATTATAATACTCCCATATTTCTCCATTCTAGAAATATTCTTCGTAAATACCGCTTGTGCATTAAAATTAACAGATAATTTTCATTCAAGCTTGTTATACAAATTCCACTTGTTCTTCAAACTCGTGGAACTATAAATAACAAACTTTCATGAAAATTATCGGTAATTTTTAAGCACTCGTGGTATTACCCTCGAAAATATTTATTTTCTTACAATATTATGAAAATCAGCGATTTTCATTTGCATTACTCAAAAGTTTGAAGAAGATGGGTACTAAGATTGCTGACTACTGAAACCAAAGCAGAAACCATCCACCGTGTACTGCAGATTTATCACTATGGTATTTCTTGGATCGCCAAAAATTTCTCAAAATTTGCATAAAATCGAGTGAATTTCAAACATCTTTATCGTTATTTTACTTAAAACCTCATGGTCCGTTGGTACTTATACTTCTGCTAGTCAATTATATTTGATAAAAAATTATGTTCATCTGGTTAAAGGTGCCATCCCAAGATAACCAGTTTTCCCACCCTAATTTGATCGTCTCAAATCATTCAAATGAAACTCTTATCCATCCATTTAATTTTAACAATTAGTTCCTCCGGATGGATGTTTAATATATTTTGCGGTTTTGCCATTTATATTAATAGTCGAGAATTTTCGATGCTTTTTATTTTTTGGATATTATTCATACAATGTATATTATTTTACAAAATAGTGCACTCAGCTATGACAAATGGCGTATTTAACTGGTTTGGATGAAGTCTCGTTTATTGTTGTTTAATATGTTCAAATCATTGATTCATGAATCGTATTATTATAAGTTGGTTGAGGTAAAAAACTTTTCAATTGTTAAAATATAACGGTAGTGGGGCATTTAGTAATAGATATTTTAAAAAAATAATAATAATCAATTTTTTTTTTAATTTAAACAGTCACCGACATAATATTGACATTTTGTTTTATAGACAAAATTGGAATGACGATCGATAATAAGCTAACAAGAGTGGTAGCGTTTGCTCTTCATCTGTGCAAAATTATGCATTGGTCTCATCTGATAGATTTGACAGAACATGACTATATTGACTGGAACGAGATTGCCCTTTTTTGCTTGAGAAGTCACTCCCTTTCTCCCGTGTGTTTATTCCCCGTTTAATAATAAAAAATGGAGATCTAGGTTTATGTAAAAAAATGTGAACAGATTAAGCTACGTTCACTACTGCCGGAATCTATAGTCTTGTTTATTTTTAGTTCGAGGTCTAAAAGACATTCCGCATAGTGATGAGCAAAGCAAGACCAAGACCAAGACCGGGCTAGTCTTGGTCTTGGTCTTGCTCTTGCAAGTCTGGTCTTGGTCTTGGTCTTGCAAGCCCAAAAAGGTCTTGGTCTTGGTCTTGGTCTTGCTGCAAGAGTCTTGCTGCAAGAGTCTTGCTGGTCTTGCTTTTTTTGGTAGTAATAATTTAAATTAAGCAATCTCAGACAAAATATATATTTTTTTAATACTTACAAATAAATAAAGATGGAGACTATATTTCTTGCTTTAAAATTTTAAAATATAGCAATTTTAACCTTACATGTACATTTAAATTATTTGATTAAAAAGGATATTTTAAATGTAGGTGTTTATTTATTTATAGCGCTTCATTTTAGTGATAAGAATTATTTAAATTTTCTTTGAAAAAGCATATAAAATTACAATACTGAGTACTCTGAGGGCAGAAAAAAAACTTTTAATTTCAACCAGATGTGAAATTTCCATGAAAATGATTCTGATATGTAAAGATTGGTTTCTAATTCAAAAAAAAGGTATTTAGATAGGTTTTCAATTCAAATAAACTTTCTATGTTCAAATTAGTGAAACATTTGCCGTACAAAGTTTGTACAAATACTTTATAAACATTCTGCATATACAAGGTGGCTTGATAGTGCGACAAAGATGGATATATCCGAAACCGTTCATAATGGTAAAAAACTTAGTATACAAAAATTATAGAAAAAAGGGCGTAAAATGGAAAATTATTATCTATTTCAGAATTTTTCAAAAAATTCACTACCACTCAAGAAAACTTCCTCATTTTTAGCTTTTAACCTAAAATACAAAATTTATAGCAAAAAATTAATTTAAAAAAATCGCTTCCCTGTATATTATGCTGGAAATTCTTGAACTATCATATAGGTACAATGTCGACGTAGATGGTTTTTTATATATCATTTTCGGTTTTGACAAAAATGACGTCATCATTATACTTTTGGCATTGTTTTGACTTTTCCGTCTAAACCGGAAGTGAAATTAAAAATCCATTTATATTAAAAGTATTCCTATATAAAATGACAAATATATTTTTTATTAAACCATCACTTTTACATTTATATCTTAGTTTAAAGGAGCAATCTAATGATGCCACTTCTTACAGTGTGGCACAAAAATAATGTTTTCCTGGATTTTGGAAATTTTTGATTCAGTAAGTGGCATCACTAGATACCTAATTAAAAAAACATTAGGAATAGGTAAGTAATTTTCAGCTTCTATAACTTTTGTACTCTTAGTTTTTCTTTGTCGTAAACGGTTTTGGAGATATCGAGCTTTATCGGACCATTCAGTCACAATCTTATTATTTTTGAAACATGTTACTGAATCTATTAGTCATCATTTTTAGATAATTTTATTAAAAAACGAAGTGATCGATTTAATTATTATTTTATTAAAAAAACCCGTTACTTATGAAATAATCGCCTTTTGCTGCGCCCGACACATTTTTTGTCATGTCTGTATGAAATACCTCTGTATATTGAATATGAAAATTGAATATTATAATTTTAAAAAAAAGTGACAAAAGTGCAAGAGTCTTGCAGGTCGGTCTTGGTCTTGCGTAGTCTTGCACCCCTCGGTCTTGGTCTTGGTCTCGGTCTTGGTCTTGCTGCAAGACCAAGACCAAGACCGCAAGACCAAGACCGGTCTCCTCATCACTAACTAGGCTTATATCCAACATTTTGGGGCTCATAAAATTTTAAAAAGGTATAACGCTCTATAATGTCAAGAAAAACATCGGTTTATACTTAAAGTGGGATTATTAATAAAATATGATCGTTGGACCAATTTTTTGTTTAGAAGGAACAAACCAAACATACCTACGACCTTCTGGATAAAAGTCCAGTAAAAAAATTTGAACATGGCAACTGGATGGAGATCACCTCATGTAGTTCGTTTTGTCGAATTTTTAATCCAGCGGTACCCCGAGTGGACTGGCCGTAATAAAACCATCAGATGGCCACAAAATGATCTTGATTGGATGACATGGATAATTGATTGAATGGACAAAATTATCCATGAAATTTACCTAAAAGTAAAGTTGAATATAAAAGTTTTGAAATATTAAATAATATTCTTAAATATTACAAAGTGCAAATACTTTACAGATATATTATGCTAGATATCCTGAAAAAATCATTAATAATTTCAAAAGACTAGATAAAAACCCAGTTGACTATAAATCATTTTAAAAAATAATAAAAATTTAACAAATAATTGATAAATAAATAAAAAAATAAAAATAAAGACCGAAATCGAAAGCTAGGTGTGCTGAAATCATCAAAATCTGAAAAACACCCTGTACCATTTACACAAATCAAGTCAGCCGCGATATTTGTTCACCATTAAAGTTGTTTCGAATATGGAACTCAAGTATGTGCCATCACATTAGCTCTATTTTTGTAGTTTTCACAATACTCTGGAAATTCCCTAAAAAGGTGCTACCCTGTACATGAGTCCCACATAACTAAAAAAAGGATCAGTTAAATTTTGGCTTGAGCACCTAGGAAAAGGAAATTATTTGGCAATTTTTTTGTCATACAAAGCTTCTCATTGACATAGATATACAGGGTGTCCCAAAAGTAATGGGACACAGACAAACAGCAATTTGGTCGAAATAATGCAATTTACGTAAAGTTGCCTTATTCAAAAGTTAGATAATAACAAAGATACAGGGTGTTAAACTTTAATTTTTGCTTTCGTTTTTCTAATAATTTTTAACCAAATGATTAGTTGGTACAAAATTTGGATCTGTGGGTTTTGATGCAGAAATTAATTTGTTCATGCTTTTGATGCTGCTTACTATAGGGCCACCTCTCTAATTACTTGTTTGATGTCGAACTTTTAAAGCTTAGAATATTGACCTGTTTATTAAAGAATAAGTCAATATAAATATAGCATCAAAAACGTATACTTTTTTGTCTCTAGACAGCGTTCTCGAGATAAACGCTTTTTTAAGTATCTCGCAATTTTTTTTATGGAAAATGAATGTTCAATTGTTTTCAAACTTTGCATAGTGATATTTAACACGCCGATCAAAGGTCTTCCAAAACCCAATCTACCTCAAAATCACCCTCAAATGTCACTGGGGATTTGGGGACTTTTGAGGGTGATTTTGGGAGGGTTAGAGGCGTTTTCGGGTTTTGTGGCTTGGAAGACCTTTGATCAGCGTGTTAAGAACTATTACTATGCAAAGTTTAAAAACAATTGGCCAAAATTAATTTTCCATAAAAAAATTGCGAGATCCTTTAAAGTGCGTTTATCTCGAAAACGGCTGCTCCTAGAGACTTAAATAAAGTATACATTTTTGATGCAAATGGATTTATAGTAACTTATTTTTTAATAAACGGGTCAATATTCTAAGCTCAAAAAAAGTTACGACATCTAAAACAAGTGAGGTAGGCCGTAGCTGGCGCCCTCTAGTAGCAACATTAAAAGCGTGGACGAATTTAAATTTCTCGCCTCAGAAAACCCCCAAATCCCAAATTTTGTACCGCTAGGATATTTGGTTAAAGAAATATTAAGTCAAAACGAAAGCAAAATTAAAAGTTTAACACCCTGTATCTTTGTTATTATCAATATTCGGACAAGGCAAGTTTACGTGAATTGCATTATTTCGACCCAAGGAATCTGCTGTTGCTCTGTGTCCCATTACTTTTGGGACACCTTGTATAATTTAAAATTATTTATATATAATAAATTAAAATAGACCCAAAAATTGCTTTACTAAATATTGACGTACAATTAGATACGTATAATGTAAAAAAAAAATATATGATATTTTATTTCTCATAAACAGTTGATTTGACCGATGTCAATTAAAAATACCTTTTTTTTAGTTTAAGGTTAAAGCTATCCAAAAATAAGATTGTTAAGCCTTTATCATACAGGGTGTTACAAAAATTGCTATTATTGTGTCAGAGCTAGTCCGTCCCTGGCAAACCAAAAAAGCAAAATATGATTTGATGGGTTCATTTTAAGAAGACTTATCTAGTAACCATTATATTAAAAAAAACATAAAATTACGCCTAGTATTTTAAAAGTTATTTAAACAAAAACGATTTCCAGGGGCGTCCGTTATGTACCTGTATCTCCGTAGGAAGAGTCACAGGAAAAGAGTTTATGAAAACTTGTCATAATATTTCTGGGTTTTCTATAAGATTCCGAGAGATTGTCCACATATTATGAAACACCCTGTATAATAAAAAATACAAATTGCATTTTGGTCTTGATGCTCCTGCGATAACTTAAATACAGGATTTATTGCTACCAGAACTATATCCCTTTATTTTGTTCACCTAATTTGTTACATCAAATTATTCTAAATTACTTTGTAGGATAATTTTCAGAGATTGGATTGTGCTATTCATTCGTCTTATGTTCTGAATATTTAATGATGCATGAATGATACGGTAATAATATTTGAATATTATTAATGACCTTCTGTTGTACTGTGAAAAAAATTATACCAACTTTTTATGAAATTTTAATCTACTTTTGTGAGACTTATTTTTAATTTAATTAGGACCTCCTACGAGTGTTGTATTCAGGTCAATTGGCTTAAACGCAGTTTTAAGTACGCGATCTTTTGTATGTAGGTAAATCCGTTTCTTCTCAATCTAAATATTATACAAGATGTTTGAAAAAACTCACGTCCAAATTTGAAGAAGGTGATTTCTCTATAAAAATATAAAATAAAGTTTTTATAAACATGGATCCAAAAATGCATAGTTACTAAAACAGTTTTTTTTGTAATTATCCTATATACCCTATAGCCAATTTTCTTGAGATTTATTAGTGTTATCTTTAATAATAAGGGCCTAATTTAGGCCTACTAAACAAAATTATTAAGTCCAATGGCGTCTCAAGGGGCACTTTATTAAAAATAAATCCGTTTAATTTTAAATCGGTTTTATTATATTATATTGCAGATAATGATTTGCAGACCCTAAAATATTTTATAAACCTTCCTGAGAAGGTAATTACCCCCTCTATCGACCACTTACTTACGCTAGTGATTTAATCATGTTTTATTTAAGGAAGTTTAAAGTTTTATGGAAGCCCAATACTTTGGCTTATTCGATCAAAAAATGTCCGGCCCACTATAAAAATAACTGTCATTAAGGGGTCGTTATGATTCTGCGCAGTAACAAAATTTCACGAAATTTTGTAATGTGTTTCCTACATACACACTGATAAATCAGTGTGTGGGTAGACAATATGATATACATTGAACAGAGCCGTAGTCCCGTTCTCGTGACGGCGCGGCGTGTATGAAACCATACGCGCCGCGCTGTAATAATTTCGATTGTTTTGCCCTGTGTAATTTTATATTGTAGTTGCAGAAGCTTTTTGGATTAATAAAAACCTCCTTATTTTAGTGATTAGTGTTTATTAAATTGTGACTATAACTTTGTGTTTATTGTTTGTTACTTATAATATCGTAACGTCATCCTTCTAACTCCTATATACCTAAATTAAGGCTGTGGTGCCCCAGGACACCAACTATGTTTCTTCTTCACATCAACGATCTCTCTTTCACAATCAGTCCTATTATTAGTGTTGCTGACGATAGTATTCTCCACTCAAATTTTTAATTTCTTAAGCCAAATTATAGGCCTGATTTGAAAAACACGCGCGGTCAATGCGAATATATCTTTCACAAGACCTTAAACTAATCTTGATTCGGGCTTCAAAAATCTTGTCTAGTTTAATGCTTCAAGACACAGTCATGTTCGGTGTCGCGAAAAAAATCATTTTGGCGTTACTTTTGAGAATAACCTTAACTGGCACAAACACATTACATCTATAGCCTCAGTTGTTTCAAAAATGCTTTGATTCCTCTTTCGAGCCAGAAAGCATTTCTCTCCGACTAATCTGTATACTTTGTATATATTTCAAATCAGACCATCTTTAAAATATTGCTTTCATGTCTGGGTAATCATATTATCTATAACTCTTATCATCCTTGATTCCATTCAAAAAAGAGCTGTTTGGTTTATTAATGATGCCACGCTTACAAAAAAGCTTCCTTTTTTTACCCACCGACGGGCTGTAGGGGATATGTCGCATTTTTATAGGTATTTTTACGGCTTCTGCTTCGAGGAGTTGGCTAATTATGTCTCTGACAGCTCGCAACAGAGCAATTCTTAGTGCCACTTTTATGCATCATTTTACAGTCCATCTTAAGAGGCTCCAAACTTCCCACCTTCTTCGTTTTCAAATTTCTAAATATTTAGGTTTTGTGTAAATAAACTCTCTCTTACCACACTTAAGACACCCACGGTTAGTTAGTATTGAAGCTTCAGCCTTGGTGGACTGTCCCAAGATTTAAAAATAAAAATAAAAATAAAAAATGCTTATGTAAAAAATTCTATACTTCTTGCCACTATTTTATTGTACTTTTAAATAAATTATATATTTATAATATATTGTATGAGCCTTAAACACAAACAATTAGTCTAAATTATGAAAAGCTTTTACTTTTCTTGACCCTCGTCGATTTTTTGCATACGGAGACGCTGATTACAAATCTAAAGTAATTTTTTTTGACATTTATTTTGCAGATATCGATCTTTAAAAATATAATAATAAAATTAAACTCATGTTCACTCCTTGCCCTTCTTTTATCACAAAATTGGTGATAAGTACTTAAAAACATCATACAATGTTTAAAATTTATTTAAAAAAATCATGTTTTTATTTATTTTATTAAATTTTCGGTATAAATACAGAACTCTCAAAAATATTGACCATTTAAATAGAAGGCTGTGAAGTGGCGCCATTCTTTCAATGTGAAATCAGATGATATAAAATCCAATATTACAAAATAATTTAAAATATTCTATAATTCTAGTTTCGTTTATTAACCAAAAATGTTGTGCAAAAAATTAAAGAAAAAACAGTGAAAATATAGTTAGTTTAAATTTGACATTTAATGATGTCAACTTTATACATGGTAATAAAGAA